>JAUELC010126232.1:0-11513 GCA_031471745.1 Cryptochiton stelleri
CTCACATGTCGCGGTATTCAAACTGTAGCACTGGTATGACGTTTACCACAAATCAGACTAATGTCAATAGACCTATTACACACGTAACTCTGGTCAATTAGAGAGATGAAACATAATCAAAAACAATAATTAGAATTATTTGTAGTACTTCAGACCTAGCTTTAAGATCAACATATATTTTATTTCGGTTACGAGCTCACCGGCTATTTCCAGAACCAATATGGGTGTCACGAAGACACCGATTGCTTCAAAGGCCTTTATACCGATATATTATGACTAAATTTACTGCAGTTATTTCAAACGCTTAGCTAAAATGGTTCAATAAGTTTAATCTTAGTGCATATATTGATTTGATTTGCGCCACTGCCATATAAATTATCTTTATAGACAATATATTATATTTGTCTCCAGTCTTGTAAAAGTGTATTCAACGGCTTCACGTCATTGTACCTTTATATATATCGATTCATTTACGCATTTATTTTTACTGGTCTCCTTTCTTAGAGTGCATTTATGGAAAACAAATTACATTGTTTTGATTTCGTAAACAGTTCATGAAATTTAGCATTCTAGGCGAAATCAGGCATCTTGTTTTATGATACGCATCATGATTTTCTCATGTAAACTGTGGAAAATTCCGTGAAACAAATCTTCGTCAAATCGTTCAATTCCCTTCCTGAAAATTCTGTAATTTGAATATGGCGTATGATCTGCCACACAAAGGAGGTTTTGTTATATGCAGTCAACTAGTCCTCTCTTTTCCCTGCAGGTTATCCGAGTAGGATCGCGCGTTAATTAGCAACCGGTGTGTCTGTTAGCATTGCTTATTTTATGATAGGATTAAATCTTAACTCCTTTTTTCCAGGCTTCATTCAATTGTTACTCTTTGACAAAACCAACGAGGCCATCAATATTAGCTCCCCTGTACACAGCAACTCCTGGTTCATTCGTCAGCCTATAAGACCTCTCATTTTAAATGAACATTTCATTGCATTTTTTTGACAAGACCAATAAAGTACAAAGATAATATGATTTTGGTACAGCCCCACCTGGTGTATGGTATACTTATGAGTCAGGCTGTCGCAATTTATCCTGACGTTAAAGGCCAAAGGTTTCAGTCTCCATAGTTTCATGGATAAGTGCTATGGAAGTTAGCTTATGTAACAACTTGACGCACCGATTTATTATGGTACATTGTTGTGCTAGATAGCTTGCACTTTTTGCTAGAAAGTAGATGCAAAATCATGCTTCCAGGGAGGCCTACTTAAGGCTCAATAATCAAGGTTGAACATTAAGTTGACTTACCACAGAAAGCATTTCTCAGCTAGCCAGCTTTCTATAAGTTGTAAAACGCATCAGAAAATGCTAGTTCCTAAGTAGGCTTAAAGCTTTCCTATCGAATTTCCAATGTAAAAATTATAGCTTGAAATCATAAATTAGCGTAAATTTTGCGCAAGATATATAGTAAAACAATATTCAGAGGATTAATAGTTGCAAAGGAAAACTGGATTAAAATCTAGCACAAGCAGAATTCGCTCGTTTTTTTTTTTTTAATACATGACCGGTTAAATTTGCGTTATACTACATGTATGTCAAAAGTTACAGAAACTGTGAGTCAAAATTAGACTTTCAACACATTCTGTATGTAGAACAAACGGCTTTAATATCTGATAAGTCGCTGACACCTATTTGGCTTAAGCTGGGTTGAGCTGAGTCAGGCAAAAAAAGAAGAAGCTTGAAATGTTAAAATGAATGTTAACGTATACTGTCTGCATGTCTGGTCGAAATACAAACTTCTGATTTTATAGTATTCGTTTTTATAACGTAGAAATAACAACACCCGTCTGCAATGAATTGGTCGGACGGATAAAATTGCTTATTATTAGGTGACGATGGTTTTATTACCCCACCCCGTATTTTGTTCCAAGAACAACTCATGACCATATGGAATGAACCGATCCAAATGGACAAAAATCCTAGCATGGCATTATAATACTACGACTGCTCTGTTTGTAGTAATTTGTAGTATTGATAGTTTGAAAGGTGTGCATTTGTCTGTTAATCGTTAGTGTAGTGGTCTTTATCTCTTGAACTGTATGCAAAATAGACAAAGCAATAACTACATGTCGAAATTAGTCTCATATTCTGTATATTGTTTATATACTTGAAATCAATCTTGCTTTGCGCAGTGCATAGTGGGATAAATGCGTGTATTCCTTTAATATTTTTGACTGACCTATTATAACCCATAATTACCCAGAGATTTCCGTGATCTTAATTTCTAGTTTCAGTTCAAAGGAGCACATCAACACAAATATCATTTCATAGTTCTAGTTATTATTATTATAGGAAATGTTTTATTATAAAAAAAACCTTTACAGCTTAAACCACAGTATTCATTATAAATTCAAAATATATATACAATCTATTATACAATACAGAGCATACGGGATAAACTGATGCAAACTAGCATATCCATTGAGCTTTGTTCGATTGAAAACATAAATGTTTGTTTTAATCTTTGTTTTCTTTCTTTGTTTTTTCTTACAGTGTTCCAAAACTTATGTGCTGTGAAGGGTTGAAATCAAATATTGAACCTTATTTAAGTCTACTTGGAAACTAGGCCTTTTTAGCTTGTCTTCCTGCCTTAAATTGTGTGGTATGAATACATCGCTTGGAATCCATAACTATGACGAAATTGTACTCTGAAGGATAGCTGTATTGATACGATTGACTGCAATATTGATAAGCTCTTATGATTTCTTTCTAAACGACAGAAGTAGTTTTCTTTGAAGGTAAAGCTCAATCTGAAACCTCACAAAGTTCAGAAGATAAATACTTTGAAGGAGCAAAACAAACCTTTTTCGCATACAATTAGAAATGATACCAACTTGTAGTTTCATAGGTTTCATTAATCATTACACGTTTCTACATCCTCTGGCAGTTAAAAGGACTTTAAATCTTCATTCCAAAGATATCGTTTCAAGTTATACTGATGAAGCCATTCTTGTAGTCTCTATTCTGATTTGCTTTATTTAGTTCTAACTATCTTGTTATCCTCTCGGATGAGCAGCAGCGTTTATCACATCTGTTACTAGGGGCGATTGATAAAAATGATAAGTTATGTTCCTTGCATAGAAGGAGATAGACAAATGTATAATGTTTCAGCATGGGTATTCGTGCACTATATAGCGCCATGTAACCAGCAGCCCGGTTTTTGATCAACTTTCTACCAAATGGTAACAGGTCAAACTTATCAAGGGTCGATGATTTTGTACAAACAAATGCACACACTTGGTAAAAACTGTGACCAAGAATCTGCCAAAAAAAGGGCTTAGCACAAACGGCTATCCATGATGATTTGGTGACCAGACTAAGGGATACCCCTTTTTATTCTCCTGCTAAAATGTGGGCAGCGAAATTTAAGTGGGACAGAGAGAACCGTGGGGTAATTTTGACTAGTCACTTTAATTTTAAAACACTTACCCGCAATATAGCTAGAAAAGCTTTTCGTATACTGGCTTTTCTGAAACGTTCCTCTTAAGATTTAAGAAAAAAAAGGCAGCTTAAAGATCTTAATATAACTCTATAGTACGTTCGAATCTTGAATACAGATCAACTGCTTAGTTATTAAGTCACAAATACTTATTGATCAGTTAGAAAAAGTTAAATTTAAAAAAAAAATGTCTACCCTTTCTATCTTTCACCAGTTACGCGATAGTCGAAAGGCGGCTGATCTGAGAATTTTAAACAAGTGTATATTCTACCATGGACTCTCCTTACCTTGTGGAACAGGTAACATTTCGTGTCCAGAAGATCACTGCGTAAGCCAATTGTTTTTAAACCCATCCCTCAAGGATTACTTTCCATAAAGACTAATTTTTATCAGGTTTATGAACACTTACAACAATATGGACTCGGATCATGAAATAGATATATTCGTTCCGTCCAAATATATATTTCGTAAAAATCTTTGATCATCCCGATTTTAATTCATGTAATCCAGTCCAATTAATTTGTTACAGTATTCTCTATGACATATCTGTGATAATTGAATATGTAATCTGTAATCGACTCAAATTAAATGTTACAGAATTCACTGTGGGACAACTGTGATAAGTGAATCTTAAAACTAATGTAAATATTGTGTAAACCAAAGTGAATATTTATATACATGTATATCATTCACTCCAATAAATTGTTAGAGTATTTTCTATGACATAACTGTGATAAATGAATCTTAAAAATAACGTAAATATAGTTTAAACCACAGTGAATATTTTAATATCTGTAATTCACTCCAATTAATTTTTTGTTTTATGTAATCTGTATTTAATTAATGTATTTAATATCCTCTAATATCGCCATTATTATTAGACCTGTAAGTGGGCCTCATGCTTGTTGTACCGTGAAATAAAAAAAAATAAAAAAAATAAACAGCATTTGATCATGTGTGAATAAGTTTTGAATATATACCCGAAGATGTATTAATTTGGCTTCTAAGTCAGGTCTGGTGCGTCGGCGGTAAATGGGCACTGTATTATTGTTCGTCAGTTTTGATCTGCTATATTAATAATTTAGTACAAGATTAGCGTTACTTCGAAAAACGAAAAACACATTTTGATCTATCATTGAAAAGTATATCTGTACTTTGTTAGGCTTATCAGTGAAAGCCTATGATTGTATTAATAACTATTCCGCTTGTTTAACTATTTACTTTTTGCAGTCCACAAGAAGATATATAGATTTTAGTTTATAATATTATACGGATCATGCTCATACAAAAACTAAACAAGAACACTTTGACATCGCAAAGGCTTAGTGTCAGTACTGTTAAAACATTGTTTTACATGCCATGTGTTCACAACTCCGAGCCATGTAACAGATACAGCTTTTGTCTGCAATCCACGCTCAATTTCCACCGCTTATCCCAAGTACAATACACAGGGTGAGACGTACGTAAAACAGATTAATACGCTTTGAAAAATACTTATTGGAAACCCAATGAGACTCAACTGAACCAGTGCCAATTACTGCTTATCGGCTTATTGCAGTATTCACTAAACAAACGTGGAACTATCTAAAATGAACATCTTTTATCGTATCAAGTATTTCAAAGAAAACATCTTCTATACAAGAGGGACTTATTAATGGGATCAGCAGAATTCTGGATTCTACAAAGTATGTTAATTTGTACGAGTCTTGTATCAAAATTTAGGTCAACAGACAAGGTGATACAACAGCGTTATGTGTTCTTTATCATACAGGTCCATAATAAAATTCGACACCGTTAAATCTCCATGTAGCAGCCTTGAATATAAACTTGTCGTTGTTTTGCAAGAATGTCTAGCGTAGATATGGTCTCAATGTCTGTCCTAACATAGATTTCCAAAGACGTTTCAGATTTTCAATCCTCTTCAAGTGGTTTTACGTTGTGAAATGTCGTATACAACTTTGTATACAGTTGAATGATCACCAGGCGAGTCGGAGCCACGTCAACTCCCAGAAGGTCGGACACAATCAAGGCGTTGCGATTGCCTGGTTTCTTTCATCCTTGGACTAATATCTTGCTATAATACACTGTAGAAAGTCAGCAATATTTTCGTTTCTCAGACAGATCTCATTCCAGCATTACTTGAGGAAGTAGTTTTGTAAATGAAATGTTTAGACATTCTTGCGCCTTCTGACTTCATAGAAAAAAATGGCTCGTCCTGATATAGAGTTGACGAGAGCATATTGAAGTTTTGGAGATCATGTTTGCAGATTGTCCACAAAGCACTGGCAATCTAAAATCGCTAAGTACGACATTTAACATCAAGCAAGTAAAATCTGCGAACATCTACGTACTAAGGTGCTGGCATATCACAGAAGCTGTGTTTTGATTTACATATTTCACGGTCTATTGGATTTTTTCAATGATTTTTGTAGTGTATTTCTTCCAACGAAAAGACACCGTCATATGTTGAAATAACTGTTGATCCGGTATCAAACACAAATCCAACAAACAAATCATACTCAAACAAGAGTTTTAGTAAACCCAACATACGCCCTCAAAAGGTGGCATAGACCCTTCAAGAACATTTGGTAACCATGGTAACCACGGGGTTGGTGGGAAATAAACAAATATAAAAAATACTGGCGAATGCGTAATAGCAAAAGGTACTACTACAGTCGATTTTCAATGGATCTACCAAGTTTTATAAATGTATGCCATATTAGGTTTTGAGTTCTGCTCCGAAAACGAACTTCACTTCTGTTTATGACAAAGTTCAAATTCGTATCCATGGAAATAAAAAACACAGTTGATGGTGATTGTGTCTACCAAGTTTCAGAAATATAGGTCTTTTGACTTTCGATTTCTGCTTCGGAAATAAAATCCTTATGTTTATGACTTAGTCCAAATTTGTATCCATGGAAATAATAATACAAAAAATGTTGGTTAATCCGTAATAGCAAAAGACACACCTACAGTTGATAGTACATGTGTCTACTATGTTTCATAAAGATATGCCTTACAGTTTTTTAGTTCTGTTCTTGAAATGAAATTCACTTCTATTTACGGCTAAGTCCAACTTTGTATCCATGGAAAAATTTAAAATATTGGTGAATCCGTAAAAGCAACTGACACTACTACAGCTCATGGTGAATGTTTCTATCAAGTCATATGGATAGGTCTTATAGTTTGTTTAGGTCTGCTCTGTAAACGATATCCACATCTAGTCATGATGACGTCCAGATTTGTATCCATGAAAATAATAAAATATTGATAAATCAGTAATAGCAAAAGGCACATATACAGTTTGTGGTGAATGTGTCTACCCATTGTCATTTAGATAGGCCGTATAGTGTTTTAGTTCTGCTTTGGAACTGAAGTGCACTTCTCTTTATGACAAAGTGCAAATTTGTATCCATGGAAACTTTACACAAGTGCTTTATCAAAAATTCTTAGTCGAGGCCAATTCGACTGAACTTTACTTCTTTGAGATTCCTCTACATTAGGTTTAGATTTGATAAAATGAAGTACTTGCGTTTCACTGCCTTGCACTTAGAGGATTTTAGCACACAATATTGTTATTATATTCCTCAATTGAATGTTATTTATTTTCTGATCTGCAGCTACTTGTGATTGATTCCTGAACTGAAATTGATACTTTGAGCACTCCAACAAAAACATAAGAAACAATCATGCAAAATAGAGAAAAGCCGAACAATAATACAATAACGATTCCTTATAATGTTAGTATTTATTTTAAATGTTGATAGTATGTACATTCTAAGCCCATGATAAAGCTCAAAAGTATGTTCTCCGGCGCTGTAATAAACATCATTTGTTATCAATAAAAACAGTCTTTTACAGTTCGTTATCTTTAAATATCAATAAAATGGTGATTCTTTGCAACCAGAGATAAAATCAGAAGACCGGTAAACACATGTGTTTTACGACACAAATTTTCCTTAATTGTGTGGGAAATAATCTTTACTGGAGGTTTACAAGTCGGTGATATAAAGGAATTTATAGTCAAGTGGGCAAAATTATTGCCTCTTGGATGTTTGATCTCTGACATACGATAACCTTGTAAATCGAAACAAACGTCTAATTTATGAGGTGAAAGATCTCTGAATAATTTTATCAAGTGATTGTACTTTTAAAAGGCATATTAATGATAAAGTTAGTAAATCTTACCGATTATTGAGTGTCGTTAAGCGCACATGCGCATCTTTTTGCACTGACAAACCTCTTGTATCTATATACTGTTCATTAATACGATAAACAACTGGAGTACTGTACATCCGTTCGTCACCTCATCAACAATATTTAATTGACAAAAGTGAAAATTAAAAAAAAAAAAAAACAGCGAGTTACATGTTTGTGTTATAAAACCGGACAAAAATACCACTCGGATGATTATGTTTCACTGTCTAAATTTTTAAATATCCTGCCTTTGTATATACGCCAGCAGATTTATGACTAAGTGTTGTTACACAAGTGTGTTAATTCAGATAGGGAATGTTTTCATCTTGTTCATCAAGTGTGTTTAACTACCTTCCCAGACCTCTGTGACAGCAAACATAGGTTTTAATATTAGCCAAATGTTTACAACCGGTTTTAGAACTCACACATATATAGTTAGTTATTTATTTTTACGTTTTTACGTGACCATAGATTCCACTTTATAGCTTCTAATGTCTGTTTTACGATTTAATGTAAACATAATTATTTATTCATATTAACACCATATAGACTTGACTTAATAAGTGTTGGGTTTGACAATGACATGAATGGTGTTAAGAACCCTGTCTAGACAGTCATTAATATATGTGTAGATTCCGCAGATATCACTGAGTGCTCTGAGAGTGGCTTTGAAAGCATTGCAAATAAACATGTGTACCAGGGTGAGTAAAGCAAGCGTGATATTATAGTCAAATGGAGCCATCAGACATCAATCTAGTCTTTCTTTGTTGATGTTTTTTTTTATCTACAGTCCCTTGACGAGTTAACTGTTAAGACGCGTGGGTAACTAACCCATGTTAAGCCATCATACCGGTTGAGGAATTTTACTTTTCAATTCTATTTAAATACTCTTTTAAACGGCTCCAATGCATACATCCATTGGGAATATTTGCTCTATTGATATTATTTCGCGTCAATAAATAACAATAACAAAGTATCAAAGCTTGGATAGAGAAACATTGAAACCTGCATTTCTTTACTTTCTTGAAGACTCCCCAACGGGGCAAACCACCTAAATTAAGTGCGTAGATGTGCGTTACGTGCATTTTAAGAAATTTGCGATTTGCAGTTCATTGAAATGAATACTAGTAATTGAAGAATATATGTGAATTTAATTACATGATTGTCCATCTTTTAGTTTTTATCTTACTGTGGTTATTGTGTTTCGTTGTCTTATCGATAAATGAAAAAGTGTGCATGAAATCAGCACGCCCAATATTGTTGGTCATTTCAGTATAAACAGAACCACAGTGATATTTTCACATAACAGCGGCGTATCAAACTACGGAAAGAATGTTCCATTCCGTAGGGTGTTGTAATTATGTTTGCGAAATACACTTCTACCTCCTGTTTAGTTTACCTCACAACACACATTGTAGCCATCTCTCTCAGAACCTAAACGGAGTCAAAGTCAAACACCGAGGCGTTTGGCATGAAAATAATATCATAGTATTACAATAAGTTAGCTGTAGAAAGACAGACGAAGGTGTAAATGTATGGAATATACATCAGGATATTACCAAAGGAATTTCACCTCGTGTGTCTCTTAGGATTATAGCGATTCTACTTATTTGTGGTAATATTCCTTATCCGTTTTTAATTGGTGTCAAACGTCAGTGAAGTATGGCACACTATGAACGTTACATGAGAAAAATCAATAGTTAATGTATCAATTATCCCTGTTTATGAAGCCATCTGCTCGCGCCGATATTGTGATATTGTGAAAATCAAGAAGTTAGATGTTCTATTTGTTATAATTTGTTTAAGCGGAGTAGGTTATTTGTATACATTCTCTTGCTGAGTGTTTTGGGTAAACTTCTTGCTTTCCTAGTAAACCATACAAATTGATTCCATGCGGATATATAACACAGATGAACTACCTCAAGTGAACAATTGTCTCAACAGGTGGACATTTCTATTGTGTATTCCGACCCATTATGCATGTTTGTATCCTGATGTAATTCTAGGAAAAGGTAATGATTTAAAATAACTGTTTTGGACATTGGCCTAGCGAACGCTGTAAAATGTGAATTTAAATGTTTCGAGCACGATTTTAGCCACATTTTCGTTATATTATACGAAACAAAATGAAAAAAAGATTCCTGTCGCCTTTCCGGACGGGTTTGTAGGTGACTGGTAACTAAACTCTCTTCTGCTTCGTTATTGGACTTAGCATGCAATGTTACACATTCTCGCTATATTATACAAAACTGAACAAAAGATTCCTTTCGCCTTTCCGGACGGGTTTGTAGGTGACTGGTAACTAAACTCTCACCTGGTTCCTTATTGGACCTAGCATGCAATGGTAATTGGCCCGATGCAGATAATTTCCATCCTATATAAGTCGTTTATTTTGCGATTAATACGATTACACCTTTTGCTCTTTGGTTTAACTTTACCCGGTTCTGTTATTCAGCGCATGAGTTAGATCTTTCTATTTTAAGTATCCCACTCTTTTCACCTTCCACAATACGACTATGCCTAATTTACTAATTGTTTTAAATTCACTGAAAACCAGCCCATATCTTTAGTTGGCTATTAGTCTTTTTACAAGGAAAAGAATACCTCGAGTTTGGAATAGTGTTTTTGCAGGGGATCAATTAGAAATACAACAATTTATCAGAGTAGTGTGATTGACCCCGATCAATATATAATTACATTTCTTTAAACTACAAAAATTGTCGATATCAGCCAATAACATGTTGCCTACATAACACGTGGTATAATTTAATTCTTACAAGATATATAGCCTCGTCCACTGGATACTAGGTAGTATCCTCACCAAATAAAACAAAATGAAGTGACAATTTAATACGCTATGAGAGAGGATTAAATAAATATGTACAATAACGTACTAGTCGCAAAGGACTTAAATTATTGATCATATTATTGAGAGTGAAATAATCAATATATATCGACTATATATGCATGCATTTATAGACACACATATATGTAAATGCACACGCATGCATAATAATAATAATGATTGTTGAAATATAGGTCTAATACAACTGTTGTATTTATTCAGCATTTCTTCTTTCAAAATGTCACAGGGTTATGTTTTATGTTCATGCTTTGTCTATTATACTGAATTACTCATTCTTTTTCTTTGCACGAAAATATTCTGTCAGTGATCATAACAGGCATGTGTTTATTTGTATTCTGTTTAAACCATCCTCTTCACTCCTTGCCTCCTGAATTTTTGACCTTTTATTTGAAGTATATACTTAGGTTGTGACCTTCATGCTTTCCAGTTTATGAATTCTTAAATACAAAACAAGTATTGATTTGCTTGAAAATATAACTTGTTGAACTTATTATTTAAATAATATGGTCTAGGCATATGAATCTACGGTCCTTGCAAATAGGCCTCTAAGGCCTAGTAGGCTACTGATTCCTTGTCAACGCCCAATCCAGTAGTGATTTGTTTTGAAAATGTAATAACTTGTTGAACTTTATCATTATCATTTACATAACATTACATTTAAATAAAATAATAAATGCTTAGAAATGTCCAATTGGTTTCTATTGGTCTCCTCGATGTCACCTTAAGTATGCTCTTTATACTGGCCACTTAGCTATGTTTTCTTGTCGTCTTTATTTGCTATAAGAATGGTCACTTGACCGAGTTGTCACGCTTTTGTCGTCCGAAAATGACAAACGTTCAGGACTAGACAGCTATAGGAAGGCAGGTGCTGCTGTAGATTCACTTTTCTTAAGACGCCTCCTTCAACCCGATACGAGAGAAGACAATTTCCAAGATGGTGGTTACCAGGGTGAT
>JAUELC010126343.1:0-15839 GCA_031471745.1 Cryptochiton stelleri
TTTACTCATCACGTCATCCTGTATTACATGACAAAAGACCTGTGCTAAGATTTTTAATTGTTTGAGCCTTTTGCTTTAAGACGGTCATTATTTGAAGAGGGGACTTGACTCCTATTTCCTTCTCGGCAGGGCGTAAATCCGATTAATCTAGCCCAATATTACAGAAAAGCCGTACGCGATTACAGAACCAAGTCGGGATACGAGCACATAAGACATACGGCATAACGTTTATTCAATATCCTGTATAACCAGAACCAAGTCTTCGATTCAAGAAATGTGATTTTCTAACATACGCTTTAAATGAAACCGCACGCCCTTAAACCACAAAAGAAAGTTAAATTATAAGTAACCCGGATCGCGAAACGAACGATCATCGGGGTTCCTGAATAATGGATTTGACAATCGTTTAGCGATCAGCAGATATATAGTTTTATTTGCCATGTAAATACATAACCGCGTTTAAATGCGCGCGTTAAAAAAAAACATTTTTATGAGTTCTGCCCTATATGAATTCCAGCTTCTCAGTTCATGTTAACGCAACGTTTCAATGTCTACTGAGAAGGATGTCGAATACACATTGAAACGTTGCGTCTACAATAAATGAGAAGTTGGAATCTATTTAGTCTTTTACCTTATTAGTTAATAAACTTCAAAATGCCACTCAAAACATTTTTCTAAAGTTAGTCGGTGCAATCTTTCGTAATTTCTCATCCAATAATTTCGATTAATTCCCGAAGGCTACTTTAGGGGTGTTACTGAACACTTCTTCTGATTTTTCGGGAATATTGTCCCGAATTGGGAGAATGTGTCAGATTCTGCAACCTGTTTGTATCATTAAAGACCATGTTTTATAAGATGTAAATCAGCCAGCAATCAACCTTAGTCTCAATGTTGTTTTGACAGTCTTACCGAAACATTAAGATCAGTGTTTATGGAGACGTTATTGTTTGAGCTTTTCAGAAAGCGACAGTCATTTGGGGTTACTTGACACCTATTTCTCTATCACGGGGCGTTAATCCGAGTAATTGAACTCTTTTGATACACTTGTAGCTGTGACATATTATACAGAAGCGAATTAATCCGGGAGGCTATCAATTGTTGTTATCTTTAATTTTATTATCTTTTGTTTCAAACTTTCAGTGTCACTTCTTTTGTTTTTATGTCTCTCTCATTATGTGTTCAAGATATGACCCTCTTCTAACGGACCAATCGGATTGCAGTGCTAATTTCTGTCTGAAGCTGTCAAGTTGACTGAGTAACGTTCTCATTTTGAATTATAAAAAGAGGAACAGTGCTCTGTCAGTTCATTCTCACATTGCAATACCTCTCCACAACAGTTATGAACATCAAACGCATTTTCGGGTAAGTATTAATATTTGTTGCTGAAACAAAGTGCTGTGTTTTTTTTTTAATTTAGATTATATTTTAGAACTAGAACAGTGCCTCATACGCCTTCCTTGTTAGTTTAGTTCTTCTTGTTGTTCTTCTTGGACTGACGCTATTTGGAAAAATACTACGGTTTCTTTGTTTCGTACTCAAATTACACGGATTTTGTACTGATTATTTTTTGGAGTGTTACGCATCGATTGAATGTCTTCCAATTTGTATCAATTTGTTAGATTTCAAGGAATATATAATTCCGACATAGCTATGTAGGTAACAATTCAAGTCAAAGGTTACATAGTTTGACATCATGTTTCATAACTTATAGATGCATTATCTCTCATTTTCTAATTTAAATAAATACAATTTATTTATTCTTTCTCAGATCGTTGACCTGGGTAATTTTACTCGATGTATCTCTCCTTTTTGCAATTCAGAATACTGTTGGTGAGTGTTGAACTTTGTCTGTATAATATAGCGTTGCTGTCAATTTACGACAATAGTTTCCTTCAAAAGAATCGATAAATTGGAATCAAAATAATACAAGTAATTACAAATCGAGTGTCATAAAGTAAATTTTTAAAATGGTTTCATCTTCTTAAAACTGTCATTCTGTCATCAGGAAAATTGCTCTTTCCGTTTTTGTTTTTGGTAAAAAGATCGACCCGTTGCCAAAATTTAACAAAACAGTAGTTAAAATATTAAATACAATGGGCAGAAAGCATAAAGTATGAAAATATTTTTCCTTAGTAAACGTTCCAAGAAGACATCACCGAATCCAAGATGGCGACATGTCCGGTCACGCCTCAGAAGGTCGGCCAATGAAAAGACACCATAACAGTAATGTTACTAAGGAAACGACAAATGGCGTGGAACTGATTGGTCACCATGGTGACGACCTAACCGACGAAGAACTTCAAATATTACTGCCACTTCTCATCAAAAACACCAGTTACCTAAGCAAATCAAAGAAAAGAGCAAAAGGTAAAAAAAATATATATAGTTTTGATATTAAATTAACTGTGAGTTCAATTTTGAATGCCAGAGTAGAACTACGCACACTTTATATTATTTGAATGATTGGTCTACTGGTTTGCAGGACAAACCTAATGATTTCATGTCAAAATCTTGATATACTGTTTTCAGTTCTGTATATAGTTGAAAAACAATCGACGAAGGTATGTCTTCCACGTAATACACGTTTTTTTGTGTGTTTTTTTTTTTTGGGGGGGGGCGTTCACAAACTGGCCATTAACTGTAATTAGTTATTTTTTTTGTGATAGCACTCTGTTAGTAGAAACAGATATTGTTTCCTGGAATATTGTAGAGTGAGACCCATACTCTGTTTTGCTGTGTCTTAATTTATTCCCTAAATTTTGTAATAGCAAGATTTTTCCATTCCAATCTAGGTGCTAACAAAAGGGTTGGACGTAAAAGGCAATGGAAACAGTTGGCTAAATCACACCCGGAACTTTCCAAAATATTTGGTGAACAAAATCCTTTAGTGGACGATCACAATTCGGTGGAAAATTTACACCAAGCAGCAGAGAAACCTTTTCAGATTGTAAAAGATGTTGAAGAAAGAAAGTCGCCTGCAAAGAAAGATACACACACAAATGTCGCGCATGTCAGGATTGGTGCCGTAGATGAAGATGAAGACATTTTACTGAACACTGCACACAGAGAAATCAAAGAAGTTGAACATTCAAACTCCTTGTCTCACCATTTATCTGGTTTACATCGAAACCATATTACGGCATCAAAAGTAAATTTAAAAAGGCAACCACCAACAACTGCTTCGAGTCCCCACCACCGCACGAGGCACCATGGTAACCACAAAGCGCCATCTACCGAGTCCCCAGCGTCTAAGGACGATAACCTCACTTTTTCAGAAGATAAGAAAGCAAACACGTCACCGGACACATTATCAGAAACGCCACCAGGTAAATGTAACAAATTATCTATTAAAAGTACTGACGTAATATAGCTACTGTATACGTACTATAATTCTTTACATTGAACAACGGAAAACGAAATCGTAAATCATCTTTTGCTTTATTTAGCAGACCGTTCCGTAAAAACAAATCAGGTAAAAGGACTGTTTCGGTCCACTTCCAAAATATCTCCAGGAGCGTGTTACACACCAAACAGATATGTCGTTGATAAAGGGAAAATGAAGTGGACAGGCAGTTTCGGCCCATAATTAAAACAAATCTCGAATTCCTGAAATCTTGGATAACTATGTTATTACATTTGTATACCATTACAGCCGGATTAACTCGCCTCCGGTCTACTTTACATAATAATATGCTGTGTCCTTTCAAAGTTTATTTAATGACAGTCTAATGCGTGATTTTGTTATTTTTAAAAGGCGTCAGTGATAGTCATAGTAAGAACAACACGAAACAATACCGGAAAACACTAGAAGAATGGAGAAGAAAAACGACACAAGGTATGAAACCATTTAAAACTGTTTCAAGTGTTTTTTATCTACTCAGATTAGCTTGATATATAGGACTAAAGTTAAAGTTAGCATATTCTGCAAACAATTTAAATATCATTTTCCTGCAAATTTTGGGTACTTTGCAACCAGCAATGTATTGAATTCAAAGGTTGTCATGAAGTGGATACTGGAGGGTACAGAGTGAAACACAAATTTCACTTAAGAAAACGGATCAATTATTTCAACCATCATAATCATAAACTCAATCATATATATATTTTTTATCTTGGAGTAGAGCCAAGTTACCCACAACTTTGCACATATCTTAATTGTTTTCTTCTTCTGGATGTTTTTTAGAGTTATTAAATAAGCCGGATGTGACGTGTGATTGTGAAAATGGTGGTTCCTGTATTTTGAGAGTTGTCTGTGTCTGTCCACAGTAAGTACACACATACTATTTATTTCTTAAAAACATTTGACAAAGTGTCTAATTCCTCAAGTACTCAATATGGAAACACTGTATTGACAAACAAAGGAGTCCCCGACAGATTTTATCCTTATTTCATTTTATCTTTCTGTAAAATAAGAAGAAGCCCTTTGGGGTTCTAATCCCACTAACATGCATTTAAAAAAAATATGCATTATGTATTAATAAGTCAGTGGATAAAATACTTCAACTAAATAAAGAAACCATTTTGCACTTTTTATACATATTAAGGAGACCCAACGAGCCTATCCTGTGACTGATTTAACAAAATTGTGTCCATTTTAATTTTAGGGAATATTACGGTACAAGGTGTCAACATAAGTTACATCATCACTCGTGCGGTGACGTCACACACGGTGCATGGATACGTCATGGTTGTACGCTGTGTCGATGTCAAGATGGAAATATGCTCTGTATGACCAAAGATATCGGGGATTGTGGTACGTATATTAAAACCAAAATTCAAACTACATATTTCCGTAGTATTTATTTAATCTGTATAAAGACATTTTTGTTAGGTTATTCCATGTTAGTCACTTTAATATATGTTCCATGAATGGAAACTATACAAAAATTATAAATTGTTCCTGGAAAAAATAGATATTATGAACCGTACTTTTTAATCGTATAGAGGTACAGTCTGGTGACATGTCTTGTTCATCGCTTCATGACATAAAATTACTATTATATTAAACGGAATTTGGTTTGTGTCTTGATTTTAGACGAAGTATTTGATGACGAAGAGGTTCTCCTGGAACCGGAAACACCAGAAGAGGACCGACTTGAAGCGTACAACCTTCCACCGCCAACAATATCACTTGACGACATTGAAATAGAAGAGGTAGATTAGGACATCCTGATATTCGAGTTCGAGAAATTACCTCTGCCGTCAAAAGCAAACTCCATCTCACTTACAGCCTTGTCTCTGATGCTTGCGTTTACTACTGTAACGTTTGTGCTATCATTTTATTTTGACATAATATTATTTACATGAATAAATAACTTATTAAAGCAATTGCACTCTGCAGCCATTTGTATTATTAGTTTGTGTCCACCAGACTTGCCTAGTTCGTGATCTACGATATCTACTGGACCAAGCTCTGGTATAAATACCAGCCATGTCTCCTGAATCATGTGAAGAGGCTAGATTGCGAGTGGATTTCGTTTTGGTAATTGCAGGGCGTTATATCCGTTGATACTGCCAGCTTTTTTAGCATACGTATAGATCACGAGGTCTGATCTGTGCCGAGATGTCCCTGAGAGAGTCGCTAACTGGCGCTCCAGCTATCTTAGGGGAGACAACTCTGTTGAAAATGGACTCACCAGAAGCTTTAAAATAAAAAATAAAAAAAGTATTATTAGTAAGAATTAGCGTATTTTGTTATAAATATATCATACAATAAAACTCATTATCATATCAACACAATTAAAAAAAGAAAAAATAGAACTGCTATATTCATCTTGAAGAAATTGAATTCTTCATGAATCTTTATCGAACTTACATATGACTTCAGATATGAATTGTAATTTTCTTCGTTGATCTATCTCTGTAAACATTTATCATACATAACCCGGATAAGTGATCATCAGACATTGTTGATCCAAGGAATTATATTGATTTGAATATAAATCAATTCTGGCTCTTTTCCAAGTCTTCTCAGTATATTACGAAAAAAATCAAAGAACGGTGTAGAACCCCAAGGAAACAAACGAATAACTTAACAGATCTTTCTACACTATACGATGTGCTGGTCAAGGCAAAGAACCAATCCATGCTAAATATATTACATCAGTTATGCATCCTTCAGGTCGGTACGATCTTAAAGATTCAGTGCCAAAATAGTGTACACGTCTAAGTGTCAAGTGCGTTAAAATGGCTAAGAGGGATAATCCATCAGCTTTTAAACAATGGTCGTATTCGTCGAGGGTTTTATGTATCATAAGAGAAAATTTATTACAAATATTCCTTTCAAGCCCAATCTTGAGTGATTATTTAACCATTTACACAGCTATCAGATTAAAACAGTGAAGTGACTTAAAATTGGTAACTTTTGCATTCATCAGTTTTTATTTTAAAGAAACTTCGAATTAAGCCAAATATGTCTACAAGTCAACTGAAATATTCTTATGTGTATCTTTCTTGGAGATAATTCCCTGAATTGTAGTGTCTACCCTGGGCTTACATAACTGCCACGGCGGAATAACCTGCTTTCCTGTGTCGAAAGCTAGAGTAATAGGGATTTGGTGCTCATGGAAAGTTCATTTAGTTTATATCCGAAAAGGGACCGAATCTTTCAACCATTTATGTTTCATCTATTTATATTAACAGTTAGGACCTAGAATGGAATGTTATGGGTGGTTATTTCCCTTTGTTATACAAGCGGCCATGGATCTGGTCCTGTTTTTTTATAAGTTAAGAACCACCATTGGCATGAGTGCATCCCATAGAACTCACCGCAGAATAGTGTCGAAGGCGAGGGCATTTGCTGTTATTGGGATGTTAGAGTTTAGAGGTTTGTAGAATGAGATAAATTTGTAGTTATAAGATATAGGCTTGTGAAACATGATAATAGTCCATTTGTAGCTAAATATAAAAATGGATTTTAGTGATTTGAAAATTCAGCCCGTTTTAATATTTCCATGGTGATTTTAGACACAAGCCGGTTATAATACAGGAGAAAGTGATTTGGAATACATTCATGTTCTTGATTCGATATTTAGACAATTTTATTTAAGTCATCTTCAGGAGTGCGGACAACAATATGTTTTGTTTGAAATTGTGATGTTAGGGCCGCTTCCCGTATATGGATTCGCGGGCCTGAAATCACATCTTTTTATTTTTCATTGGGTTTACATTGGTATTTTTCTTTTCAGGTGCTCAGTTCCATGTTTAAAACAAAAACGTTTACATATAGAGAAATAAATTACTAACAATAATAATTTAACAAGTAACTTCAACAACTAAAATTGTTATACCTCATGTCAAATTGTTTTGATTTGATTGGTCGAGAGCCAGCATAAGTACACGCGTCTTAATTAGTTTGGAGGGGTAGGAACGGTAAATTGCCTGAAAATGTTTCGAAATTTCTTTTTGCCATAATTTTCTCCACAGGGATGGGAATACCCCCTCCCCTACCATCACCACCACCGACTCGTACGCAGTATTAACTATAATATGTTGACTTATAGAGCCGATCATTTAAATCTCCTTGGCCGTTGTTATATTTCACACAATATTAATCAATCACCTTTCTTGCTTTATCGTCCGGACACATGGATCCAATCAGAAATATTAGTTTGGAAACATTGGAACATTTGAAACTGAAGCGCCATTGACACGAATCAGTAACAATATGAGGTGAAAATATGAAATATAAATTATATAGTGTGAGATCAAATATTTGTTACGAAATGCTGGTATAGGAGTCTTGTAAAGACCAATGGGAGCTAAATTCAGATTGTATTTACAAATCATGTCTAGACAGAGAAAGTCAATCGCATCAGATACTTGTCAAAATTTGAGTGAGGCAGATGACAGTTTTGCCTCTGTCAATATTTACCGATTTGCTTTGGCAAGCGGTAGCTTAGGCTTATTTCCTGTTAAGTAAATGGAACGCTGGATTCGATGATCGCTGTAGTGTCGGTTTAGGTTAAACGCGGTCTTAACTCAGTGGGGAAAACTAATCACTTCATACGTCAACAATGAAGTGCTTTAATCACTATCAAGCTGTGTTCATTTAAGGGTCCACAGAGTTGGTGCTGATTTTAAGACCGATATATTGAAAATTACAGTGTTTTATTGTTGTTGCTGTAAACGGTCCTTAACAGGGACTGGCCTGGAAATAAACATGTACCGAAGTACGTACCTTTAATACCATATGAGAAAAAAACTAGTTTCGCTATGAATAGACGTATCAAATGAAGAAAAAAAATCGTTGTAGAACTCGTCATGCCATTAGAAATCTGACATAGAATAAATCGGATGCTGCTTGTAAAAAATGACAGACCAGAATCGGATGTGTCAAAGTGTAGTTTGGATGATTTCAAACAATGGTGAGGTTCTACCTTAAATCCTGGATACGTGTATCAGGGGTTCGAAACTTGATTATGAAACCGGTGTTAATTGTGACATACATGTAAGTGACATGGATTAAAATCAATTCATTCAATAGTTTAAAAATTAAAAGGAACCACTGAAGCGTTAAAAACCCTTTACTTTTCACAGTAGACCTAATATTGGTCGAGCCGAAAGATTAATATTGACTGACGCAGACGACAGTTGTCTAGACGCCTTTTTTTTTTAAAATATGACAAGCACGACCTCACTGATGTATGTTCAGACCATATGTTGTTTTGGCTGACGTCTATTTCAGATATGACGCCCCTACCTCGATACCCCGCGTGCTTATAAAGCTTCGAAGTTTCATCATTTTCCCTTCTAATGGCGAATTTCACCGACATTTTTGTATTGAGACGGGATTCCATATATAATCAAATAGGATAAATTTATTGCGACTACAATTATGCGTTTTCACTTTAATACAGCATCAATTGTGAGTTCGGTTCCCCTTCGTGGCTCACTGGTTAACGCGTTGAATTCGGTTACCCTTCGTTGCTCAATGGTTAACGCGATGAACCTGCTTCGATGTACCGCAAGGGTACAAGTAGCCCGATAGAACTGAGGTATATGAAAGAGTCAGACGAGGTGTCTCCGGCTATTGCGGGGTGGTTTACCAGGATTCCTCAGGGTTTTCAACCGTATCAAGTAAGACAGAATAAGAGTTGGACAATCCGTCGTTATGTACGCGAAATTCCATTGAGTACGAGGTTAACCGACAAATCAAAGTGAATGTACATATGAAGAGTGTTGAATTGAAGTTGGCCATGTGAACGGCGTGTACACATTGCGATGGTCTGTATTGACTAAGGCAGACGACATTTCCCAAAGGCTGGATTTTTTTTTATGCGAATTTGTTTAGAAAAATTAAAATGGAGAAACACCGAACCCCATAATTTTATTCATAACAATTAAATATGTTTGTCTCATGTCTGAGGCAGGAAACGAGTGCGTCATCTACAATCTGTAGAGCAGAAACCAAACTAGCAATAAACCCTGGGAGACAGTCAGTAATACCCTTCCACACATCACGTCGGTCGATTAAACGTTTATATCCATTTGCAAATTTACCAGGACACATTTGGATTGATTGATTGATTTATTCATTGATTCATTGATTGATACATTGATTGATTGATTGATAAATTGATTGCTTGATTGGTGTTTACCGCCATGTTCGAGTGAATTAAATGTATATTACGGCGATGTACCCCAACAGTAATTAGCCACACTTCCACAACCAGTTGAAGAAGTATTTTACTGTTGGTAAAAATAATAATCCTGCAGTGCTGAGTCAAGACTGCATGAATACACTCGTAGCATGCTCCCCTCATCCAGCAGAAGACACACCGGTAGCAGCCGTACTAAACTATCTGACAGTAAGTTATGATGTTTGGTCCAACTGAAGTGGATAAGCCTATATGGAATCAGATGATAGTTTCCCAGACTCGTGGCTTTAATCTAATTATGCTTACTGAACATATTCTATATAATCTTCGGACTTCATTTTTTTTCCCGTCGTGGACAACATAAACAAAGGATCCAATTTAAGCATTCAAGTACCCTTTTCGATTCTGTAAAGGTCAATTAGGGTAGTCTAGAAACTCAAAAAGCCAATAATGTAATGTTTTATTCCTGAGCTCAAAGTCACGTCTAGAGTTGAGCTCCTCACAATGGATACGTCAATATTGACAAAAGCCGACGACCGTGATTGAGAAGTTTATCACGGTGTGTGGCGAAAATTCGATTTTTGGTTATTTTGTCCTAGGGAAAGACGATGCGCCGATTTAAGCACACACAACCAGCAATAGTTTACTCTGTGGCAATGACGAAGAACTCGATGCGAACAAATTTGTAACTTCCATTTTGATCATAAATCAATTATAAATAATAAATAAATTATAATAATTTTATTTTATATAAGCTCGATCGCAAACTAGTTTTTCTGTGATGATCAACTTATACATCCCGTCATAAACTAAGCACTGACTTCTCAAACCACCCGAAAACCTAATCCGGTACTCTTCTTGCTAACGGGATATAGCAAGTTTCTGTGGACTTTATTCCCGCCATTTCATTTACTGAATTTATAGCATTATTTTATATATGATACTATGGGGAATGAATACTCAACTCAACAACTCACATATTATATCAACTTAAATCTATTTGAACAGCTATTTATACAAATTGTAGATCAAATAATTGTATGGTGTGGAAAGAAACTAGTTATTTATAAAAAAGATAACTGGTTTCTTACTATAATGTACGCGATATAAACGATAATGTAAAGTTTATATATAAATTAAAAAACATTAGGACATTCATTAACACCAGGAGATCCTCTTAATCTATGTGCGTCTGTTTCCGGTATGAATGTACGTTTAATATTGGAAAAATAAACACAATTAAAATAAACAAATACTTGTTATAGAAATAAAAGAACTCGAATGTTATATCCTCCTTTATGCGGGTTTTGACCACATACAAAAATTGTGTCCATTAACGAAGTTTCGCTTTAAAAACAGACTGCCAGACATGTAAACAGATAAACTGGTCTCAGAGTAGAACTACTTTTATCAAAAAGATCAGAAAGGCTAACAACATACTTAACATCCAAAGTAAACGCAATACCATTGATTATATTCAATCATTACTGTTTCGTATCAGTTACAGTCACTATATCCCGATGCGGAGGGATAACCACGGAATAACCAGTCCCTGTGAAGCATGCGCCCCACTGACTTCCAATATCCGCTTGTTAACATAACATTCCTTTGAATCTTCTGCTCTACGCACTATTCTCGCGTGAAATAGATAGTCGATCTAAGAAAATGAAAAAGAATGATTGAGTTCAGATGTGCTTAAAATGTATCTGTGGTGATTCACAAATGTGTAGGAAATCAACGACGCGATTCCAAATTAGTCGGATAAGATTAATTTATCAAGTAACAAGTATCTCAGTAAACTATAACTTTCAACGAACATGTTTGATTGTTTGATCAAACCTAAGGTACCTAAGGTTTCGTCACATACATGACGAAGTGGCAGTCCAATGGATGAAGGAACCCACCCTCGACAACACTGACGTCACAAACATGACATGATGACAATATACAAGACAAGCACAGGCCACAATACATGGTGCAGTAAGACAAAGTGAACAAATTGACAGTTCTGTACGCCCTAACAGGTTGGCTTCGCGTTATCAGTTAGCTAAAAATGGGAATGAAATGATTCATTTGCGAAAATGTATATAAGGATTTTTCATTTGTGTTTTTTAGAAATACACACCAGTACATATCTTACACAGAATTACAAAATAATGATAACCGTAATGTAGTTTCAGTAATTTTTAACTATTTAATTAATAAAATAATTCAAAACATAAACAACCCAAAGAATGTTCTTCGTATGATTCTAATATACACTCATCTGAGTGCCACAATGGGCGTCAATCATAAATTGGAATTATTTATGATTCTAATATACACTCATCTGAGTGCGGCAATGGGCGTCAATCATAAGTTGGAATTATGTATGATTCTAATATAGGCTCATCTGAGTGCGACAATGGACGACAATCATTAGTTGGAATTATGCGAATTTACATTACAGGTATTGACAGGAAATGAGTCGTCGGAAATATATCCGATCTTTCTCTCAGATTGTAAATGTCAAAGGTGATGATGCCATCGCCTTGTAATCATAGTTATCAAGCATCAGAGCTTTGCTCCTTTTGTCGCGTTGCATGAGCTTTGTTTCTTGTTTGATTCGTGTATAGCGTCGTACTCAAAATTATTTAACTCAGATGACGACAGATTATCTTCTTACTCTGCCTTACTTAATATGGTTGCAAACTGGGAGGACACCGCGAAAAAACACACACCCGCTATAGCCGGGGACCTGTCATTATCGCATATAACTGAGGTCCACTGGGCGACTTAAAACCTCGTGGTACACCAAAGAAGGATCGATAATCCAAACCACTAATCACTGAGCCACGGTGCGAGCCCTCATCGGATAAGCTAATGGCTTTAGAACCAATGTTCAGCTCACCAATTTAGTTCACAAGTCTGTCTTTGGATATTTCCGAAAACATATCTGGTAATGCTGCAGTGGCTTGCTTGAATCGAGGTGGTTTCACAAAGACTGGACAACGGGTTTACTGATTAAACTGATATGCTGTAGTAATTAGTGTACCGTTTTATATAAAGCGAGTCTAACACGCGAGTTCTGCTGACAAATTGGCAAAGAACAAACCCCGTCTGATTGGATATCTGAAATTGTATCCTAATAGCGAAGTATAAATACAATAATGTTACGGTAATCTGTTAACGGATACGATTGTCTGTCAAGAGCAATGCGACTACATTAAACCAATCAGAAGTACAACTGTTATTGTCAGTTTTACACAGCATGAATATGGATCGATTGGCTCTCTCTCCAGATATTCTTTGTAGGCTATATAATGGTGTCATCGTGGTTGGTATAACGCGCCTATCATTTTGTATCCACTACAATTCATCTTAACGAGCGATATTGACAATTACGGATGTATTAAATATCAGGCGGGAAATCTTTCATAACTGAACATTGGGGGACATTTTTTGTCTATTAACAGCTTGTATTGGAATGAAAACGTGAATAGGTTATTGTGTAATCAGACACCATTTAGTGGAAATATATTACTTGAATTAGACTTGTGAAGGGAATATTAACCAAGAGCAATAAACAACATTAAACCATATGTGCTTCTGCCTTCACACCAACACAGCGAGATAAGTATAACGAGTCATATTCGCAAAATGTAAAAGGAAAACAAATCTAGCATGACCCTCTGTTTCTTTAATTTGTGTTTCACGCCGTACCCAATGTTATTTAACTGATATAACGGCGGGGCCAGTGTGCAGGGAACCGATACAACGTGGCACTTGTCGGGCAGAGGTTGGATCGTTCCTTGTTAAATGCTGCGATTAACTTACTGGTGGTTTGTTCGGTTTTATTTATAGCCAGTGTTTCCATTGAGTCCCGTTGTTTTCTAAATTTTGAGTTGAGTTTGATGTGTTCATAGCAAATGTGGAGTAAGCCTTACATCACCGTCATGTAATGTTGATGTGTTTCGACAGCGCGGTTATGAATTAACAACATAAATTTTCTGCAGTTGTGTGTTGGCAGACAGTTTTGGCCAAAACTGTTAAAATATGAATAAACATTTCGAGTTCGGCTTAATATGGTTGTGTTAGTGTCGCTGAATGTCGGAGTAAGCCCTGTTTCGCCGTCATATGAATTAAATACTCGTGAGTACGGCGTAAAACGTTAATCAAACAAACACAAATTGAGAGTTGGAAGTGATGTATCCTGAAGACAAAAAACACAGTGACGCAGTGAGAAGAAGGCCTCTAAAAAATATCGAAAATGTTGACAACAGAGCTGAGAATTAACAAGGGAAAAACATTCTCCAGTTCTAAGTCGGACAAGATTTTGCGAAAGCTGTTGAAATGTTAATAAATGATTCACAGTTTCTATCCGTATTTTTAGAAGTTCCACATAACATGATCTAATCTCACGGCAACAGATTTTGTGTAAGACTGTCTATCTGGAGATCAACTCTGTTATCATCATTTATCGATTAGTCTTGTCTGTATGTTAGGATTATTTGTTACACAAGACTGGCAGATCCTGGAGATTTTTTGCGCCTCATTTGTATCACTGTTATTGATTCCACCCTCGATGATGGCCACTGAGAGTTTGTTCAGAAGAAACTGCAGGGAGTAGAGCCATGTCGGTATGTGTTTGTGTAGTCAGAGGGATACCGGTTACACCTATTCTTCACACAGAATTACAGTTTCTGGATTTTTTCCCAGTTCAATTTGTGCCGTTCTTTTTTACTAAGCAATCGATGGTGCTTTCTCTTAGATTGTTTAATAAAAGCAGTCCTTTTAAACTAATGTTTTCCTGCGACTCGACTGAACACACGATCACGAAACTTATCATCTTCTGGAGACAAGATGAGTCCTGACGTGAAACTGCACTCCTCTCCTTGTCATGCTTGCACCATATTTGCGTTCAAACAGGGAGGGACAAACCATTCTAGCTGAAGATATCGGCAAAGCAAAGGTCGAGGGTTGCCATCGGTGTCATTTCCTTCTGCACATACAAAATAGTACATGCATTTGATTGGTCTATTTGTTTTCGCTGTTTCACTTTGATCTCTGTCTGACCGCCTAAAGACAGTAAGCGTGGCAAGGGTTATAGCAAATTGTGGTGATATCAGCAATACCCCGGTAACATCATAGCTGACGGACATTTAAGTTAATTGCAGAAATCACCCAGCAAGAGGACCATGTATTATTTAAATCTACCCCCTCTATTGCAGGTATAGTAATACAGTTTAATAAAACCCTTAATTATACATGCAATTAAAATTGTTAATAAACTTCTGTCTACGGTAACTGTCATTCGTCATTCAAGTCTTCAGAGAGAACAGAAGTTGACAGTTGATGTACATACCAGACATTGATCGGGAATAGGCATCTTTAATATATCTGAGTATCATCTTAATTTACAAATGTAAAAAACGACAGCCGTACAGAATACAGAATCGTTGTCGAATCTTGTGTAGTGGAGCATAAAATATGTTCCTGTTATTTTGGAAAACCGCATCATAATAAATAAGACTGCAGTTTAATCGACAAAATAAAGCAGGTCTTATTTTCATTTTTTATTTTTTCATTTTATTTCCTGTTTGCTTTTTTTGCATAAGTCAAAATAACCCGGTATGGAACAAGTTTGATGGCTTTTTGCAAAGTACATATATAACAGTTTAGTATTAATAGCAGTTGAACAGTCATTGAACTATAGTTATATTATTCGCAATATTTGAAAAAAGCTAAGACTTCAAACATTAGTTTATTCATTCTCAGTGAAGTGTCATTGTATAAATAACATATAAACTCTATACGTATATGTACTATTTATATATTTTGTTTACAAATGAAAGAGAAAAATCTGCTTGCCTCCACCGGGAATCCAACGCAGTCTTCACTGTGTTAGAATTCGGGAACTCATTCTATCGTGAGCCTACGTAGCTAAGTCGGTAGAGTGTTGGGCCTGTAAGACAAAGGTCTCTGGTTCGAATACCGGTGGACGTAGGCAAATATTTCTCTCTTCATTTGTAAAAAATATATATAATTTTATAACATAAACTGAACCATACATCAAGAAAGAGTATGATTAAAACACCAGAAATAAGCGAAAAACATACCGAAGTCGAAAACGCACCCAAACATAAGGCATTATGCTTTATTATAGAATCACTTGAGTTATATATATTTTCCGATAATTCCACCCCTAGCAAGTGAGATGAACGTTTAAAAGTAAGAAAAAAGTGATAACTAGAGATTCTG
>JAUELC010126344.1:0-11512 GCA_031471745.1 Cryptochiton stelleri
TGAAGCCCCGTTACTCATACTCAGTAATCTCCGGTCGATGTTTCTGATAGTCAACACTGATGTATCGTTACCCAATCAATGTAATCCCCGGTCAATGTTTATGATAGTCAACATTGATGTCCCGTTAATCAATCTCAGTAATTTCCGGTCGATTTTTCTGATTTTGTACATTGATGTCTCGTTACTCAATCTCGGTAATTTCCTGTCGATGTTTCTGATTGTCTACATTGAAGCCCCGTTACTCACTCTCAGTAATTTCCGGTCGATTTTTCTGATTGTCTACATTGAAGCCCCATTACTCAATCTCAGTAATCTCCGGTCGATGTTTCTGATTGTCTACATTGATTTCTCGTAACTCAATCACATTAATTTCTGGTCGATTTTTCTGACAGTCAACATTGATGTCTCGTTATCCAATCTCAGTAATCTACGGTCGATGTTTCTTGATGTCCCGTTACCCAATCTCAGTAATGTCCGGTCGATGTTTCTGATTGTCTACATTGAAGCCCCGTTACTCAATCTCATTAATCTCCGGTCGATGTTTCTGATAGTCAACACTGATGTCCCGTTAATCAACCTCAGTAATTTCCGGTCGATGTTTCTGATTGTCTACATTGATGTCTTGTTACTCAATCTCAGTTATTTCCGGTCGATGTTTCTGATTGTCTATTTTGAAGCCCCGTTACTCAATCTCAGTAATTTCCGGTCGATGTTTCTGATTGTCTACATTGATGTCTCGTTATCCAATCTCAGTATTCTCCGGTCGATGTTTCTGATAGTCTACTACTAAAGTTAGGCAACACATAAAAAGACTCGAGTTTCAGCAAAATTGGGAATACTTGTATTTATACCAATCAGTTTCGGGAGATAACTGAGATTGAGTAACAACATCTCAGTAATCTCCGGTCTTTTTCTCGTTACTCAATCACAGTTATCTCCGGTCGATGTGTCTGATAGTCAACATTGATGTCTCGTTATCCAATCTCAGTATTCTCTGGTCGATGTTTCTGATATTCATCATTTATGTCTTGTTACTCAATCTCCGTAATCTCCGGTCGATATTTCTGATAGTCAACATTGAAGTCTCGTTACCCAATCTCTGTAATCTCCGGTTGATGTTTCTGACAGTCAACATTGATGTCCCGTTACCCAATCACAATAATCGCCGGTCGATATTTCTGACAGTTAACATTGATGTCCCGTTATCCAATCTCAGTAATCTCCGGTCGATGTTTCTGATAGTCAACATTGATTTCCCGTTACTCAATCCCAGAAATTTCCGCTCGATATTTCTGATAGTCAACATTGAAGTCTCGTTACCCAATCTCTGTAATCTCCGGTCGATGTTTCTGATAGTTAACATTGATGTCCCGTTACCCAATCACAGTAATCTCCCGTCGATATATCTGACAGTCAACATTGAAGACTCGTTACCCAATCACAGTAATCTCCGGTCGATATTTCTGACAGTCAACATGGAAATCTTGTTACCCAATCTGTGTAATCTCCTTTCGATGTTTCTGATAGTCAACATTGAAGTCGCGTAACCCAATCTCTGTAATCTCCGATCGAGATTTCTGATAGTCAACATTGAAGTCTCATTACCCAATCTCTGTAATCTCCGGTCGATGTTTACGATAGTCAACATTGATGTCCCGTTACCCAATCACAGTAATCTCCGGTCGATATTTCTGACAGCCAACATTGAAGTCTCGTTGCCCAATATGTGTAATCTCCGGTAGATATTTCTGACAATCAAAATTGAAATCTCGTTACCCAATCTCTGTAATCTCCTTTTGATGTTTCTGATAGTCAACATTGAAGTCTCGTTACCCAATCTCTGTTCTCTGTTCGATGTTTCTGATAGTCAAAACTGATGTCCCGTTATCCAATCACAGTAATCTCCGGTCGATATTTCTGACAGTCATCATTGAATTCTCGTCACCCAATCACAGTAATCTCCGGTCGATATTATTGACAGTCAACATTGATGTCCCGTTACCCAATCACAATAATCGCCGTTCGATGTTTCTGATAGTCAACATTGATTTCCCGTTACTCAATCACAGTAATCTCCTTTCGATGTTTCTGATGGTCAACATTGAAGTCTCGTTACCCAATCTCTGTAATCTCCGTTCGATTTTTCTGATAGTCAACACTAATGTCCCGGTACCCAATCACAGTAATCTCCGGTCGATATTTCTGACAGACAACATTAATGTCCCGTTACCCAATCACCATAATCGCCGGTCGATGTTTCTGAATATTAACATTGATGTCCCGTTATCCAATCTCAGCAATCTCTGGTCGATGTGTCTGACAGTCAACATTGAAGTCTCGTTACCCAAATCTCTGCATTCTCCGGTTGATGTTTCTGACAGTCAACATTAATGTCCCGTTACCCAATCACAATAATAGCCGGTCGTTGTTTCTGACAGTTAACATTGATGTCCCGTTATCCAATCTTAGTAATCTCCGGTCGATGTTTCTGATGGTCAACATTGATTTCCCGTTACTCAATCACAGTAATCTCCGCTCGATATTTCTGATAGTCAACATTGATGTCTCGTTACTCAATCTCTGTAATCTTCGGTCGATGTTTCTGATAGTCAACATTGATTTTCCGTTACTCAATCACAGTAATCTCGGCTCGATATTTCTGATAGTCAACAATGATGTCTCGTTACTCAATCTCTGTAATCTTCGGTCGATATTCCGATAGTCAACATTGATGTCCCATTAACCAATCACAGTAATCTCCCGTCGATATTTCTAACAGTTAACATTGAAATCTCGTTACCCAATCACAGTAATCTCCGGTTGATATTTCTGACAGTCATCATGGAAATCTTGTCACCCAATCTGTATAATCTCCTTTTGAAATTTCTGATAGTCAACATTGAAGTCTCGTTACCAAATCTCTGTAATCTCCGATCAAGATTTCTGATAGTCAACATTAAACTCTCATTACCCAATCTCTGTAATCTCTGGTCGATGTTTTTGATAGTCAACATTGATGTCCCGTTACCCAATCACAATAATCTCCGGTCGATATTTCTGACAGTCAACATTGAAATCTCGTTACCTAATCTCTGTAATCTCCTTTCGATGTTTCTGATAGTCAACATTGAAGTCTCGTTACCCAATAACAGTAACCTTCAGTCGATATTTCTTATAGTCAACATTGATTTCCCGTTACTCAATCACAGTAATCTCCGGTCGATATTTCTGACAGTCAACATTGATGTCCCGTTACCCAATCACGGTAATCTCCGGTCGATATTTCGGACAGTCAATATTAAAGTCTCGTTACCCAATAACAGTAATCTCCGGTCGATATTTCTGACAGCCAACACTGAAGTCTCGTTACCCGATCACAGTAATCTCCGGTCGATATTTCTGACAGTCAACATTGATTTCCCGTTACTCAATCACAGTAAACTCCGGTCGATATTCCTGACAGTCAACATTGAAGTCTCGTTACCCAATCTCTGTAATCTCCTTTCGATGTTTCTGATAGTCAACATTAAAGTCTCGTTACGCAATCTCTGTAATTTCCGGTAGATGTTTCTGATATTAAACATTGATGTATCGTTTTGTTTATTATTTTGTTTTGCAATGTTTTTGTTTTGCACCGAATGCTTTCTATCGTCATTACAACGTTATCTATATACAAACAATTTTCCATCCGGTTTTGAGTTGATATTGTAGCTCCTCTCATATTAAAAATACATGCACAATAATTGTTAGTTCTTCATTTCAAGCCCTATGTTTCTTACAATCTGACTGGTTTGCCTCAAGCCGGATTAAATAAGAGATGAATACATGAATAGATAATGACGTACACGTGTTTTCTGATAATCCGCGAGTGAACATGGCCATATTTCCAGATTTAATTTAACACTTACAGACTGTATAGATAGGCGTTCATAACACAGTTACTCTGTATAGATAGGCGTTCATAACACAGTTACTCTGAATAGATAGGCGTTCATAACACAGTTACTCTGAATAGATAGGCGTTCATAACACAGTTACTCTGAATTCATTGGCAGTGTTGAATAGATTTAAAGGGACTGAAAACTTTCAATATCTGAGTAGTATTGTCAACTTCGCCTACAATATAAATGTAAGAATAAAAAGATAAAATTTTATCTTTTTATTCTATATACTTGGTTACTTTAGCTAGGTTTTCAAAACCAATGACAGCGCTTTATGACAATACCGGAAGTGTATTACTGACATGTTGTTTAAAACATTGATATCTCTTACGTAAAATGTATTATCACATACTAATGCCTTTTTACATCTCCTTTGTTAACTTATTATCACAAACGAAGGACTTTTTATCACCTATGTAAGATTTATTATCTCCGACGTGGGACTTATTATCACAAACGTAGGACAAAGTATCATTAACGTAAGACAAAGTATCACTAACGTAAGAGGTAACATCTCTTTATATAATATGTAGGATTTTTTATCTCCTATGTTTGAGTTATTTCGCCTGCGAATAATTTATTTTCTACCACGTGTCACTTATTATCAATTACCAAGAAATTTTTATATCCTACAAAGTACTCATTATATCCAACGTAGGACATGCTATCACTAACGTAAGACTTAGCATCTCTTTATATAATACGTAGGATGTGTTAAAACCTACGTATATGTTTTTGTACCCTGTGTATGATTTAAAACGTATTACCTGCGAAGGATTTATATCTATCTCTAATATGTCCTGGAGATCAGATTTTGTCACTGAGAGGCATGATTGTGTTGCCCAATTATGGGGACCAGTGTACCCCCAATAGACTGAGTGAAGGCTTATCTATGGTTCTCTCCTAATTGTCCCACTTCACCACAACGGGAGTCGCTATAAAGAGAAACACAGGTGTTTTAAGAGCAGACAAAAGTCAGATTCAGGTGTATGATTTCTTATTTAATATCTGGGTTTGAATTATTCTTTGTCTGATAAAGCTGTAAAAATATTTTTAAAAAGATGAATCTGTTGAGGACTAGAGTTTTAATCCAGTAACAATGTCCGATGATTGGTGGAATAGACACCTTTTAATCGTGACAAAACCCTGTCCACCAGAGCGTTCACTCTTTCTTTCATTTCCGTACAAAGCTAATAAAACCATTCTCAGATTTGGTATAGACTTGTCGTTTGAAGCTGACTGCACCTTTGCAAACACTTTTCAAACACTTTTCAAGATGAATATGCTAGTGATGGACAGTAGGGGTCGATGGCTTTTGAAACTGGCTTTTATCTGTCACAGAACATGTAGAGGTCGACTTAGTATTGATAGAGCTTGTAAAGACGTAGATGGCTGGTTTTGTGTCCTTTATTTACAGGATGTTTTGTAGTTGAATAGCTGGGCGGGTGAAAACAATTAGCCAGTGTAGCCAGTGTAGGTCGGCTATTTGATACCTGTTCTCTACCGCTGTGGACAATAATCCCCAACCCTGTATAGCCTATACTATACTTCATACAGCTGTAGCATTTTATAATTTTCAATTTAAATACATGAATGCAGTATCCGTGTTTTCAAATATCTAATAGTAATTTTGTTCATCGTTTATAACACTATTTCAATCATCGTAAAACATATTTCGAATTTTGCGTTTAGCGCTTTTGACTTGTTTCTGTTTTTCTTCTTAATAATGATAAAGATATTCTCAATTATTTAGTATTGTTTAACGCCGAACTTAATGTTATGATTCTTTCAGTGTCTCCCTGAAAATGGGAGAAGTCCACGCTGAGAAAGTGTAACCTCGATGGAATATCGGTACTGAAGCTACCCGGCCTGATACCCTGATACAGTACACTGACACCAGATCCAATACCCCACTCCGTCACAGTATACTGACATCAGACCCAATACCCCACTCCGTCACACTATACTGACACCAGACCCAATACCCCACTCCGTCACAGTATACTGACAACATACCCAATACCCCACTCCGTCACAGTATACTGACACCAGACCCAATATCCCACTCCGCCACAGTATACTGACACCAGACCCAATACTCCACTCCGTCACAATATACTGGCACCAGACCCAATGCCACACTCCGTCACAGTATACTGACACCAGACCCATACCACACTCCGTCACAGCATACTGACACCAGACCGAATACTCCACTCAGTCACAGTATACTGACAGCAGACCCAATACCCCTCCGTCACAATATACTGGCACCAGACCCAATACCACACTCCGTCACAGTATACTGACACCAGACCCATACCACACTCCATCACAGTATACTGACACCAGAGCGAATACCCCACTGCGTCACAGTATACTGACACGACCCAATACTGCAGACACAGTATACATACTTACACCAGACCCAATACCACACCCAGTCACAGTAAACTGACCCCAGACCGGATACCACATTCAGTCATAGTGTACCGATACCACATTCAGTCACAGTATATGGACAATAGATCCGATACCCCATCCGGTCTCAGAAGGCTTAAACTTACACCAGACTCGATACCCCACCCAGTCACAGTTTACTGATCCCAAACCGGATACCACATTCAGTCATAGTTTACCAATACCACACTCAGTCACAGTATATGGACAACAGATCCAATACCCCATCCGGTCACATTAGGCTTAAACTTACACCAGACCTACACCCCACCCAGTCACTCACATTGTATTTACACCAGACCCAATACTCAACGAATCGGATGAAGCACAATGAAGCCGGCCGTTATCATGGTAATGGGGATTAACTGGTCGACCTGCTTCAGTAAAGTGCCCGGAACTGTGGTCTACGGGTTCAATCCATTTACAGACTTTACCATATGACGGATTTAGGAGTTTCACGGATTCTGGAGATTCTGCAACATTCTATTGTGTTTTCTATTTTTAATAAAATAGTACAACTACGTGAAAAGCGATCTAGGGTTACAGCGCTATATACGTCAGATACCATTTAGTGTGGCGTAACAAAAAAATACATTTAAAAATCTAACAGAATCGTCCATATTGTATGATATGATTGAATTGTCTGTACTTCTGTGCGCGAGGTCAGCTTGTGTGTTTTTGTTCTGAGCACGCGACCATAAACGTTTTATAAGCATATAGAGGTTCCGTAACCAGGATAATTTGTTTCTGGTTGGATTAACACGTACGAGATGACACGCGTCGATGCCTTCAGGCTAATATTCAAACCCCCGTCTTTCACTGTCTAATTTACAATAAATGTTCTGTTCACAATTCATTCCATCCTAATTATCATAACAGTCTTTTGTCTTGACGGCCTTTAAAGAGAAGAACCCTCTGGCATTTTGGCACCCGATGTTCATGATGACCCCAAACCTTGTGACCCAGTCACAGAAACAAGTCTAACAAGTTTGCTCTATTACGTCGCCACTTGAGATGTTTCCAGTATGACTGTATGAATGTCTATACAACCCCGGCCCACACACTTGCTTTTTAACATGACTTGTTTTATAACATGGTAGGTTTTTTTTCGGCGGCTGCTCATAGGGGATTTGTATGTCCCAGATAAATTGTTTGATCCACAGTAAAGTTTTTTGTAAAGGTTTTCAAAACGAAAGTGAAAATGGTATGCCAGTTAAAGAAACAATTATCAACATTTTTAAACAACCCTGATATCTCATGTAGTGTATTGTGTACACTTGCACTCACAGTGGAGTACGGAAAACGATAGTTGTAATATCTAGCACAGATAATGTTATATTTGCGAATGCCGAGAATGGTAATTATTATTCACTTTCTGATATGCAAGTTCTGAAAACTTGTTTTAGGATTGCTTAATGTTGTGTTAATTATAAACCAAAAAGGTAGCATACATGTTTAGAGTTTTTCTTCTTGAAGAATTATACAGACGCTCTTCTGATCGGGCAAATTCACTTTGTATGAGAATCTTCCGACGTTTCGAACATAGTCCAGGTTACATTTTGGAGTTAGAAATGGGTGCGCATAGTACATGTGTTTGCAATATATGTCAAAATAAGTTATTCATAGGCTTACGTCTACTGTTATACCAACTGCCTTCCGAAACAATGAACTTGATAGATTGAATCTCAGGTGTGAGATGGTGTGACTGCATTCATCCATAATGATCAGTTTCTTATAATTCTTGCATTCAGTTAGTGAGACTATACTTATTTGTTGACGGTTGGTAGTTCCAATGTATAAGTGGACGTTGAAATGAACGAGTTAAATGTCTTACTACCTTTGCGTAGACATTTATTCAGGAGCAGAATACAGTTTCATTTTTCATTCAAACGTGATCAGGAACAAATCCCACCAGCAGTGGATTACTTCGAGTCGCGAAATCAATTCTACCCCCATGCAGTGTCCTATAATTGGTTGGCCGAGTTTAAATAACAGAATCCATGCTAAACTTATCCCCGTTTTGTCCCAGGTAATAGAGAAACCCCCAGGTGGGATATAGATAGCTTTAATATATGATATTTTTTTCTCAATGAAAATATGTTGTTCCTTTCAACGATAGCAGATCAGCTTTTTGTACACACGCTGACTTGGAATCAGGTGTCAGCTGAAGTCATCATAGCTAGGAACTGACAAATAATAGGGAGATCTTATAGCCTTTTAAATACGGTTTACTGACATTGTTCATCTGTCCTCACGCTGTCTCTATATATACTGTAAACTATGGGGAGTCTATAACTGGTTTAATAAGAGATTATGGTTTAGTGGAGTGCCTCATATCAGTGTATCAAAAAGTCGAGGTGGAATTTGAACGGACTGAGAGGGATTAAAAGGAAACTCCCATAGTTGTATTGTTAGAGTTGGTTTTTCATCAACACCTAAGCCGTTAATACTATCGGAGGGAAATCTCCTCACGGACTACTCCTGTTATTGTATCATATATCTGTAATCGTCTTAGCCTGGCCTTAGTCTGTTTGTCTGAGGATAAAACCGCTTTGTTTGTCACCGTCTCTTCTGAAATCAGATTCTCACACAGTCATATTTCCACTATACACTCTGTTTATTTTCACAAGTCCAGGTTTAGCTAGAATAAACAGTTCTGTTAGGGTGGAGTGTGTTGTATGGCGTAAGGACATCAGAAAGCGGTTCCTGGTTTCTCACAAATAACACAATTCTACAAATGCTCATTGGACCTTGTTCATTGTTCGTGTTTGTTATCAACGGAATCAACCCTTGGACTCCTTTCGTGCAAGTTACCCACTCAATAAATAGCACGACTTGTACTCACGTAATATTGACATGACAAGTCTTACATAAAAGTACATTCACACATGAATTTAATCGAGGTGCATTCATAAAACTCACTAAAAGCATGCGTAACCTAAGTGGTAAACTGTAGCTGATACATTCATAAAAAAAACATCAGTTCACTTTTCTTTGAAAATATCACGTTCGCACTCGTTATTTTATCCTTCAACTTACGTTATCATTAAAATAAAGCTTACGTAACCTTTCAAATATACATTGCTTATCTGTTCAAATATAGCTGATGACTTTCATTAATAAACTACAGCTTAGTTACTCTTTGTCGCTACATTATAGTTTAATAATCACGGTGGAGGCATGCCCATTTTACTATCTACATTTATAAAATACATACATGCAAATGCAACTTGCGCACCCGTAAATAAGTGACCTGTCAGTTAAAAACAGATCACATACCGGTCAAATCTTGATACTTACGTGGACTACCTAATAAAATGCAAATTCAAATGCACCCCTGTTGAAATATAGCTTACATCCTTATAAAAATTTAACTTATATCCCATATCATTTAAAATATGTTACTTTGCTTTTTAAATAAATGGCCTATAGGTATACCCACCAGTGAAAATATACCTTACATACACATTAATATACAGTTTACCTACCCATTAAAACACAACTTAACCAGCTATTAAACACAGCTTTCCTACCCATTAAAACAGCTTACCTACCCAATTAAAAACACAGCTAACCTACCCATTAAAATACGACTTTCCTACCCATTAAAACACAGCTTATCTACCCATTAAAATCCAGCTTACCCACACATAAAACCACAGTTTGCCTACACATTAAAACACAGCTTACCTACCCATTAAAACACAGATTATCTACCCATTTAAATCCAGCTTACCTACCCATTCAAACACAGCTTTACCTACCCATTTAAACACAGCTTATCTACCCATTAAAACACAGCTTACATACCAATTAAAACACAGCTAACTTGCTTACATACCCATTGAAACACAGCTTACCTACCCATTAAACCACAGCTTAGCAACCAATAAACACAGCTTACCTACCCATTAACGCATCTTACCTACCCATTAAAACTCAGCTTAGCTACACATTAAAACACAACTTACCTACCTATTAAAACAGCTTACCTACCCATTAAAATACAACTTACCTACCCATTAAATATAGCTTATCTACCCATTAAACCACAGCTTACCAACCCATCAACACAGCTTACGTACCCATTAACACAGCTTAGCTACCCATTAAAACACAGCTTACCTACCCATTAAAATACAGCTTACCTACCCATTAAAACACAGCTTACCTGCCCATTAACACAGCTTACCTACCCATTAAAACAAAGCTCACCTACCCATTAAAACACAACTTACCTATCCATTAAAACACAATTTGCCTACCCATTAAAACACAGCTTACCTACCCATTAAACACAGGTTTACCTACCCATTAAAACACAGCTTACCTACCCATTAACACAGCTTACCAACCCATTAAAAGACAGATTACCTACCCATTAAAACACAACTTACCTACCCATTAAAATACAGCTTTCCTACCCGTCTAAACGCGATAACAGATATACCCATTAAAAGATAGCTCTAGTACCCATTAAAATATAACTTATGTATTCAGCAAGGCATATTTTACGCACCCATTTAAACATTACTTACATATACTCGTTTAAACAAAACTTACGTACATGTACCCATTTAAACATTGCTGGCGTACCCAATAAAACATAGCTTAAGTATCAATTTAAACAATCTACCCACTAAAATATAGCAAACGAACATTACTTACTTACGGATTAAAACATAGCTTACGTGCCCATTTAAACATAGCTGTAAGTTTCAATTGAAACATAGCTTACGTACCCAATTCAAAGATATTATATTTGCTAATTAATCCTACCTGTAAATTATGTCTTATTGCACAACTGTGAAATCACACCTGAATGAGTAGGATTTGGTGCGGTGCTATAATTGCCTCTAGTTTAACTCTATTCTAACCAACGGAAGTTAGAAATACTGCTTTGCGTTGAAATTGCCCGGGGTGGGGTAGTTTTTACAGACTTTACAAACTAACCGTTCTGCACATTCTAGACAATTTTTCCATACGTTATTCGCTTTAATTTATCTGGAGAGTAGTATATATAGAGCTGAACTCTTATGACGCCTCCTGTACTGAATAAGTAGTGTTTTAGGGTAATCGGGAGGTAGTTATCTCCCCTTGTTTTTGGCCAT
>JAUELC010126566.1:0-11510 GCA_031471745.1 Cryptochiton stelleri
CGCAACCATCACTCTATGTCGTGACCCCAAGGTCAAGGTCATATATCTCCAATTTGTTAATACAGGTATCAGTATCTGGGCTATATCTTCTGAACTTCTGGATGGATTTTCATAGTACTTTAACTGATTGTTACACATGACATGAGGGTGTGTCGCGACCATCACTTAAGGTCGCGACCCCAAGGTCAAGGTCATATATCTCCAATGTTTTAATACAGATGTTAATGCATTTCACCCAAGGTAAGGGGTTATTATTTTCACGCTTTGTTACCTCTACCGTACAGGCTAAGTATACGTTTATCCAAGTCGCATTAGTAAATTTGTTCATATCTTTCTTGAAACATAAATTTGTGTAATTTTGACTTTAACCAAGTGATGATGAGACACGATGGCAACATATTAAAGTGATCTCCTACTGCTATCCATTGCTATTCTAGTCAGAGAAATTATACATTAAAGGTACATGTAGCACTCACTAACTCCAGCAGTGTTTACTGAATACGAGTAGGGGGGGGTTTATCAGAGTGAGCCCCGCTTACTGTAGTACTTGTTTAATTATCAGTTATTATACCCCAGATACAAAGAAGTCTATGTAGCACTCAGACGGTCTGTTGATTGGTTTGTTTGTTTTCCCATCACACCTGGGTTTCGGGAGCGTATCTCAAGAACAGTTCCATATTTCTTCACCAATCTTTGTGTATTTCTGTTTGGTGATAAAAGTGGTGCCTTTTGCTATTTTTATGTTTCTCGAGCCCATATCTAATTTGAATACTGCAATCTGTTTCTTGGTGGCTTCCCTACTTTAACTGATGAAGAAAAAATATCAGATTATAATTTAAGGGTCGTGGGGTCTAGGTCATTATGGTTATTTTTAAAATCAGTAGGTCACAGTAAGTACATTTACACCATGGCTTCTTGCAAAATAACCATGTGATCATATACATCGAAGGGTCCAGGGTCGTGACCTTATTATCTAACTGTTTATTGGTTAACTTTCTCACAACTGTTAAGTCACACGACTAGTTGACTACATTAAGCATATGTGGTATGATACAGACATTCGTCTGCTTCAATCAATACTCCCAGGTTACAATCAAGCTCAACCTTCTACTTCGATCCGCTCACTTCACAAAAGTAGCTTAATTGAAATCATTCAAAATATGCCGTTTTAAACTTGTAAATATCAGGCACAATAATCAGCCTTTTAATTTTGTTTGACATAAATGATTCAAGTAAGGCCAAAATACAAACGCACATTCTGGTATATTTGTCTTTCGCGGAAGGATCAATTTCTATGATACAGTGATATGGATAGCTGTATGCATGCTCAGCTTAAACGTCAACACTGCACTCGAGTGATATCCATCGTAATACATGGCTCTCGTTGGTTAACCTCTATTTCACTCATATCGTCATATTATGGATTGTCCAGTGCTAAGTAAAGACAACACGACTACGCTCGAAACATGCTGCCCTTAGCCAGCCAGAGTGCCAGATATCTGTGAACGCCTCCCATCTTCATTATAGTGTCGAATGCTGTAGATAGTAAGTTCATAGATTTCCTTCTGCAGAATAATTTTATACCAATTCAGTTGAACTTTCCTGCTCTAGTAACTGCAGTAGACTTCTGGTAACTGACGTTCAATATGAGATATGACGTATCTGATGACAATTGTTTACTGTACACTCTGGCCGTATAGTGCCAATGACTGTCTTAAAATTATTTATATTCCTGATAGGAATTAATTTTTTCCCAGTGCCAAATCATATCTATTTGTTTCCGTGTATATATTTTAACGTCTATAAATATTTTTTTTGTAAATGTTTGGCTTTGTTATCATATGTTCTTTTGTGTCGTATATTTCGTCTATAATGTAATGTATACTGTAATTAGCTGTGCCCCCTCTATAGCTATGCCCTCTGAGTCCCTGTAAATCCCAAAAATAAGCGACACAGACCCTGTGTCGTAGTTCACACTTAAACCATAAATGAATGTAGGCCTCTTACCTCAAGTTAAATGACTCCAGCGCTTCACTGAATAATTTTGGTTGAGTAGGGTATATCAAATCCGCACTAACCATGCAAATTTAAATTAAAATCAACTTTTTTCGACAAGACCCTCTCGTTCGTTAGCCATTCTAACTGGCGGGACTTCTCAAGCTGAAGGACCGCCCCTCCTTATAATGCATATATAAACCGCTCGAAAACGAGGCAACTTTCTCACGGTATCAACCATAGTAGTAACGCGTATTTCCGATCACATATGAGGGTGGAGTCAACTACATCAGGGCGGAGCCAGCGAGAGATTGGTGACAGTTACTCGGTGACATACTTGCCATTCTAGTTCCCGCGAGACTTGGCTTCTCAGAGATCGAGAACAAGCTCTAGGATATATTCCAGCCATTCCCCCAAAATTTGGGGAAATTTGAAAGCATGTCAGTTTGTTACTCTGGCACTTTTTGCGCGGATTTATGCCATTATTTTTCTTGTAAAAGTAATCGAAATGTGTTTTTAAAAGAATAAAAGAATAAACAGTGCACAGTGGGAATATAAATAATTGTAATTGTATTATTTGCACTAATCACAAATTGTCTCCCTTGTACTATTATAGTGCGTATATACGTGAGAGTCGCTATCTAGCGCGTTAGCTAGCTTAGGGGCGACATATCTATTGAGAATGGATTTCATACAGTCCAAGGGCAAAGGAGAGGTAACCCCCGGTCTTGACATAGTCTTGACTTAAGTGCTTCTCCATGGCTATTTATAGACATAGCTTAGCGGTGCTTAGTCGTTTCAACCTACGAGTCGATGCATAATATGCACTAACACCCCTCTCAGTCGTGTAGTCGGTTCAATCCGGGGGTAATCATTCCTAGAATTAATACAACCGAAAACACTACTTTTAAGTCCCACAATCGAAGCAATCCTTGTATCCATTAGCATATAAGGGAATCAATGCCTTCCTTATTCTGTACAGCCGGAGCTGCTGGTGTCGTGGAGGCACCACGCCAACCGCTTCCACCTCAAGTCCGACCGTTACAACCTCCACACCTACTCGGTAGAGGAGTAATGCAATCCACTGGGATGAGGGGTCAACTGCGCATAACTGATATCCACTACCTGGACAACGATAGTCACACAGGTCAAAGGTCATGACTCCCATTCCTCCCCACTACATAAACAGTAACAACCCTTCCTTATTTTGTAGTGGGGTGCTCCGCACGTACCCCACTACATAAATAGTAACAAATGGCCAAAAACAAGGGGAGATAACTACCTCCCGATTGGCCTAAAAAACTACTTATTCTGTACAGAATGCACGGAGTTCTGCTCTATATACACTACTGTGAAATACCGTTGAGAACGACATTAAACACCAATCAATCAAAGAACGAACAAACAATATTAGTATAATTTGTATTCAACAAATTTAATAGCAGCTAGTTTATTATTCTGGACGAATTGTTATTAAAACTATGGACACATTCGAATATTTGCAAATCATCGAAAGAACTAAAATCGTTTGATCTTGTCAACAGTAATTTGCAAAGGTATTGAAGATTTGCATGAGCTTATAAAGCAAAGTTTTAACGTTGATGGACTTGAAACTTTTTATTTCGGTCCTTATTCGTCAGAAACATCAAAAATTATTTGAAGTCATTTAATCTAATTCTTGTTATGTGATGTGGATCTATGAATACAATTAACTGTAAGGTGAAGCTAATTTAGTTGGAATCCTCGAAATATGTTGACCCAAACTGCTGAACTGAAAAAGTTACCTATATCTGGTGATATCTCTAGCGTATACCCACAATCATCCACAATTTTTACCATAAAAGTACTACTTTGGAAGATATTTAATGGACTTGGAAATAATATCTGGGAGTCCGATTACAATTTTCCAGTAAGGAAGAATCAGGATTTTACAGAAAACATAAATATGTTTGTGTATATGCTGTAATACTTTCACAACTTGCAAAAAGGTGGTTGAAATTATAGGTGATTTGCAGTATTTGATGGGTGACTTTAATGCCAGAAGTGGGGGACAGCGCCGTGCCTTATATCAGTTAGTTGTGCACTGGACTGCTGAACCCCTTCATTCGTTGCCATGAGGTGATACACGGTATTAACAATAACTTTAGGGGAAAACAATTTAAAAACAGAACGAATAAGCGCAATGGTTTTTTTTTTATTTGCGCCATAATCATATTCTACTATTTGTGTTCCTATATACATATTCATTTATGTTATTTTGATTTTGGCGAAATAAATGAAATAAGATACATATCCCTATGATATCAATTTTATTTTCCTTTCTAGGATTGTTGACAAATACAAACAATTTTACTTCGATCACACTTGACAGTCAATTACTACATTAAGTTATATTTCGAGTGTTGAATCATGAATCTTTGAGTTCATATTTTTTATTGCTTTAAATATTTAGTTCCGAATAGTTTTCCCCACCCACCACGTGTTCCCAAATATTTGAGTCTTTTGCTTTAGTAGTTTTTGCTTTATGCAAATGCCATGGTAATAAAAGACTGAATAAAATACTACTACTACTAATATATTACAATAATACACAGCTACAAAACAAAAACAAAAACAATCATGCACCTACTGGTCACTATGCCCCAAGCTTTGGTTTTATCTATTTTACACAAAGTCAAACTAAACCTCTTTTTAATAGCCCCAAATATATTCTGAATTGAATTAACAAATATTTCGACCTCCCTGGCAGATCAGTTCGATCTTTTTAACGGGAGGCTCCATTGTTCTATCTAGATTAAGTAATGTACTTTTCACCTCGCCAAACTGTCAAGATCAGAGAAGTGAACTGAAGCGGCCGACACGACGTCACGAGCTGCAGAATGTTACGTCACACAAACATCGTATCATCATATTGATTAAAAAAGAAGAAAAAACATTTGTCAACAAAATGACCCATCTTCTATCTTTGCTTCGTTGTTGCTTCTGTCTGATGAGTGTATCTGAACATTTTGTGTCACTGTTCACAGTTGGAAGAGGATGAGTCCTCAACATCCTGACAGCTGCTAGCTAATACCGATGTATTCTTCTGCGGGCGATTTAGCTATAGCGCCAAAGAATTGTTTCGTGAGGCCTGAGGCGTAATGGTGACAGTATCGAAAATAAAACACTTGTTAATCTTTATCCCTCGGTAACTTGTGTTAGCATTTTACAACACTCAAAAGGCGGATGGACCGAACAGTCGTACGATTATAATGTACGATATTTTTCTGCGACAAGCTTTGCGAAAATGGCGTAAATATATCCTAGGACATATCTTACTATTATCGTATATTAAAGATTATTGTATACGTACGATATATTGATGAAAGTTGCCCCTGAGCTTAAAACATGCGGTCTACAGATGATGTTGTAGTAATGTAGATACGAAGAAGAGCTTCCACCTAACTTATTAAATCGATTTCTAACAATCTCGCTGTCATTGAAGGCTGTTCTGATATTCCTGTCTTGTTATGTTGTACGTCTTCAAGGGTGTAACTAGCGTCAAGATGTTTCAACTGAGTAGTAAGACGTTCAACATCGATATCGCTTCTGTAGAGGATATGACATTGAATACCTACATCAACTGTCACTCCATTTGAGGAATAAAGCAAAAGCTTTTGAGTGTCAAGGACAGTTGTTGAAGTGTTTTTGAACGAACCAACTCGATAATATAACAACTCAAAAACAAGTATTGGGGGGGATTCAGCAGTGCAATATACAACCAACCGACTGGGCCATGGAGAAGCTGATAGTTGCAGAGATAGTCTGAAGCTGCAGTTGTCACAGTCAACCGGGTTGGTCAGATTGAGTTTATATTCGAACCTGGAGCCAGCTTTGCACCTTTTTGTTAAAACTCTGGCTAAGAGCAGTTTGTTTTAAAGTATATCCATGCTGTGGAGAAATATATATTTTTCAACAGAGCATTTATACTTAACATTTCAAATTTAATTTTATTTATATCGGGGAACTTTTGTTCTTAGTAGTATGCTCATCAATATAACTCTTTCGTTTAATCCAGAGTATACCGAAGAACGCTTTTCAAACTCGGCGACAAGAACACAAAAATATAGACGTTCACACGGAGAAACTTCCTAAGACCTAGAACTGTTTCAAGGGCTCTTCCGTAGTCCAGGGGATCCAAACGCACGTGTGTTTTCTATTTCAAGCATTATCTATAGTAAATATGTCCACGCCGATCGTTGTATTTCTTCGTTCACAAACTCCGGGAATTATCCTCTTTGTGATTCCATAATGACCGAAACAGACTTCAAGTGGACAACTGCTGTGTTGATATCCAATGTTCCTGACTGAATGATTAACTTGTCTTTGTGGACCAGAGGCTGGGATGGAAGAAACCTGTCTCCAGCTTAAAGTGGACCAGAGGCTGGGGTTGAATTTATCGCTAACCATTCTATCGTAGGCAAGTGTGTTCTAAGCCATTTTTCTTGTGATAAATCTACTTGTGTTCAACGTTTTCATAAATATGAGCATAAATTAAGAAGTGTTTCTAAATAGTATGTGTAACACTATCAGCCTTTGGCTTAAAAAAGTACGATTTATGGAAAAAGAGATGTTTAGTAAAAGCTAGATGAATGATCTCCTAACGTCTTTTTTATAATCTTGTATTGTCGGACTTCATTGCATTAACTTCGCTGTTCTGTTTGTCTGTGTTCTTTTCGAAATCTCCTTTCTTCTTCTTTTCATTGGCCCACTCTTTAATTTCATCCAGTGTCTGGGGAAGTTCCCGATTTAGTGTTTCCGGTAAGTACATCACTAAGAAGCAGACGACGAAGCACGAGCAGCCATAAAAGGTTCCCGGTAACCAGGGTATATAGTCAATCTGAAAAAGTAGATTAGAAATTTAGCCTTTGGCTTGCAGGTTAAACTCTACTCTATCAATACAATAAAACATACCATAGGTCACGAGACGAGACAATAATCTATTTCAGCATGTTTATTAGAGATTTAGATACGTGCATTATTTTCTTCTCTACTAAATTCAAGTAAACAAAAATATATATTTCCCACTTCTTTCTATTTTGGGGTTATTTTTGTCTGTTAAGTCTCAACGTATTTTAAGAAGTGACCTAGTTCGTGACCTTTTGTCCTCTGCTTATTTCATTAATTAACATTTTAATCGGATTACTTTTTTGGATAGAAAGTCTCAATACAAACATTTCGAGGGGTAATTCACTCTCACGTGTTAAACACCTGACAAAGATATACTCAATCTAGTTTCCTTTACCCAATAATTTTGTGTGTGGACCTCCGAAAACAGATACACAGCATGAACGGAGCACTTTCAGATTGTAAGAATACAATTTGGATTGTCTCTGCAATAGATCCCCCCCCCAAAGCCCAAATGCATTCGAAATCATAAAATATTTGTTATCGTTCATGAAATAAATTGCACACAAACACAGTATTGGGTTATATCAGTGTTTACAAAGAGTAAACACTCTTCTGAGTACCATGCATGCCTAGATATATGTGTGTGGATTATACAATCCCATTTCCTTTGCTTAAAACGACATTGCTTCCACGCGTTAGCACAAACACCAAATCCCCTCCTTTAGTTGTTAAGATGTGCATATTCATACAATAGGTCGATGGGTTAACCAATCAAGATACCATAAAAACTTACCACAAGGTTTGAAAAGGGAGCCAGCATTCCACCAATGCGTGACGCTGACGAGGAGATTCCCAGACCGAGGCTCCTGGGAAATAAAATAAAAAACACACACCCTAAGTTCAATGTCAATATATGTTTTTATATATTAATGAGATCCGCCTACAATGTAGTGCAAGTTTGAACGCATTGGGTACCTCAACATGTGAGGCAAATCTTTTAAATCTATATTTTGATAACCCATTTACATAAATAAACTTAAAACAGACTAATGAAAACATGACGTCAATATCCACATCCCCAATCACGTGACATTCATCGGAAAACTAAGAATCACAAAAATATTTAGCACCAGTTGACGATGGCTTTGTTTTTTCGTTTTTTTCTTCTAACACGAAATGATTGATTGATTGATTATTGTTTTACGCCACATTCAGCAATATTTCAGCTACGTTGTGGCTTGAACATTTATCACTTTTTATATATCATATTTGTTTTAAATGCAAAAAATTGAAACTATATTTACATATTCAACAGCGTCAAATTAGATTTTGTGATACACACCGATCCGTTAAGGAATCTGATAACATCACCAGCAATGTTGTCAAACAAATCCTTTAAAGAGGGGACTGTGTAGAACTGTCGGCTAACCTTTTCGATTTCTCTTCTAACACGAAATGACTGATTGATTGATTATTGTTTTACGCCACATTTCATATAATTCAGCTACGTTGTGGCGTGAACATTTATCACTTTTTATATAGCATACAGGCTTGGTGCTAATCTTCAGCACCAGAGGCCATACATCAAAACGAAAAACAAAATAAATTGACATATATTTATAAAAAAATATATATATGTATATATTTTGTTTAGAAATGAAGAGATAAAAATTTGATTGCCTCCACCGGGATTCGACCCCGGGATATATATATATATTTTTTTAGATGAAAAAAATCAACATATTTACATATATATTACAACAGCGTCAAACTAGATTTTGTGATACACACCGATCCGTTTGAGAAATCTTATAACAACATCACCAGCAATGTTGTCAAACGAACTCCATACAATCAACTAGTATGTGTTTGATGTCGTACAAGCAGTCACTAATTATACACTTCGAAGGATCTTCTTCTTTATCAAGGCAAAACTTTCGAGTGAGCTGACACTGGCCAAAGCGACATCGATGGTGAATAAACTGAAAGGTCTGTTCAACAACGGTACGATACCCTAGCTCACATGAAATATAAACCTGCAGAATAGCTTTCGAACAATTCGTTGAAAAATTTCTTTTCAGTTTTCAGAACGATTGGTTGGCAGCAGGTACCTGATTAACTTGTGCAGCTTTGACTAAGGAGCTACATGAATCTGATTTGCTTTGTGGTGTTTTGCACTGTAAGTTACACATCTTGTCTTACTGAACCATGTTGTTCGATCTGCGCCGCCCATGGCTTGTCGCCAGTATGCGTGGGAGGGTCATTCCCTCCATCCATTCAGCTGACACGCCTTAATTTGAGTGAAAATACCTAAGTACGACAAAGAACCCCAAGCAAGCAAACAAATCAATGTTAAGACTAACGAATTACGAGATGTGTTTTACTACCATATTTAGTTTAATTTCAACACACTTACCTGAGATTTGTAGGATATAATTCTGGTGTGTATAAAAACAGAGTACTCCAAGAAGCCCCAATCGCAAATCTTCCGATGACTGTAAGAGCTGTCACAAAGCCATTACTGACTACTGACTCAACTATAAGTGAAAAACACAACTGTTAAAGCAAACCTGGGTACCAATCATTAACAAATGTATTAAGTGTATTTACACGCTATTTAATACTTGCAATACATTGTTCTATAGCTTCATTTAGCTTGGAAAAAATAGTGAAAATCACACACGAGACTAATCTACCAAGAGATGGAGTTTGCGTGACTGAGTCTAACGCTCCTTTTAGAATCATATCATGTAGCCTAAAAAAAAAGCCTTCTGAAACACTTCACATTTTGTGGCTTGCGTTAGTGTAGCTATTTACTGTTGGAGTACACCGCCGTCATATATATGAAATACCCATGAGTGCGGCGTTAAGCACTAATCAATCAATCAGTCAATCAATCTGATTCAGGGCACTGTTTTAAGTATTATATGCAACAGAGCCTAACACTTCACGTTTTTATAGTTGTGTTAGAGTTGCTGTTTACTGTTGGGGTACACTGCCGTCATATCAGTGAAATACGGCGTAAAACATTAATCAAAGAAACAAACGAACGTACCCACAAATGTATCCAATAAACTGGCAGTAACCAAAACCACACCAGCCAAAGCATGGAATATTATACACGTATGTTTCCGTCCAAGTCTGTAAAGTCAGTGAAACAACGTTGCAATTATGAACAATTCCGATTTTGAAGAGAATAATTTGTTTTCATTTCAAGGAATCCCCTAACTTATATTTTACATTTTTAATTTTAAAATAGTCACAATTCCGCAGTTCACAAGATCCATTTTTGGAACAGGATTAAAAACTTATCGTGTCGTTTTCTGGTGTTCACCAAAGGCATACATGAAAATCTGCTATATCACATATATCTCGCAATACTTTGGTCATTGTCAATATTTTGCATTTAACTTAAGGAAAAAGAAAATTAACGAAAGAACAAAATATTGACCATATCAAATGATACGTAAAACCAACACAAAGTGTGTAGCGTACTACTAAAGTTTAATTAAAAAATTAAAACTCACTTGATGAGAGTAAAATAGGAAGCGAAGCCAGCAGGAATTGGTACTACCGCAATCAGGAAATAATTAAGAAACCTGTTTCCAGAGAGTTTTGATGCGGTCAAGGATAAACCAAAAGACGTCAATGAATTGACAATCCTGTTAAGATACAAAAAGAATTTAATTATATTGACGATATAAGAAACAAGACTCAACAACAGGGCCAAAATTACCCTTGGTAGCTCTTGATTCAACAATCTTAATTGACCAAATCAATATATTCCACTATATAGCCATATAAGGAAATCTGCCTCGGCCCCTGGTGGCCATGTTTTTAAACGAACCACAATTACTTCATAGAATTTACTAGAGGGTTACCCAATTAACATTTACGTTATTCAAAATTTCATCAATATACTTGTATGAGGATATCTGCCTCGGACTTTGGCGGCCTTGTTTCAAATGAAATTTGGTAGAGGCTCACCCAATAAACCATCTTTTTAAATAATTTTGAAATTTGGTCAACAGTTTCTGATAAGATTTCTAAGTTTTCGCTCTATAGTCATATAAGGAAATCTCCCTTGGTCTATGGTGGCAACGTTTCTTTACGAACCAAAATTATTTCAAGGAATTTGATATAGGGTCGCCCGATGAATACTTCTGTTTAGTGTGGTTGAAATTGGCCCAGTGGTTTAGGAGATGTTGTTTTGAAGAGGAAGAAGAAATTATAGGCCGTATCAAGCTGTTCACAAAAATGCCATTTATTTTTTGTATGATTCTTACTTTACCACTAAATGCCACTTAAAACTAAGTAAAATGTATGGTGGACTTTTTATGCCATATTTTATTTAATTATTTCTTGCAAATAACAACAGCCCAAATGACTCCAAATTCAGCAATGCAGAAATAGTACAAAAGTACTAGATAATGTTACATACAACTGTTGCACGACATTTTGATACATATTTGTCTATGATGTTCAGTGACATCACTTAACCCAATATGGCATTAAAAAATTCCACCATACATTTTACTTACAGTATCACCATTTAAATGTAGTTCAGTGAAAAGCAAAGAATCGCTAAAAAAAATTAAAAGTGATTTTGTTTACAACTTAATAGG
>JAUELC010126788.1:0-11508 GCA_031471745.1 Cryptochiton stelleri
TCATTGGAAGTCTAGATGAAGTTATTCCCTCTGTGATAAAAACAATACATATCCGTTTTACCTTGGCGAATACGATTGGATAAACATGCACCAGAGAAACTAGTTGACCGACTCCAGCGAGTCACTGACAACTGTCCCACTAATGAGACTTTAGGTGAACTTAGCAAAATGGAGATTCGAAAAGTCGTACCTTATTGCTGAAATGCGACTTATTCTTTTTTTTTCATGTAATATTACAACACTCAATAACAAATTAATAACACATCTCCCCGTGCACTTTACAAAAAAATGACGTCATATAACAGATATGGATTGGCCTATTACAACAACAGTTTCATTATCTCTTCTTCTTTTCTCGCATCATTTCGCAATCATGGTCTGACTTACAGTTACCATGCTATAGAACGTCTATGATCTGGCTTCAATGACACCAAGATAATTGGGCTCAGTTACCGTAGTTTCGGTTTTATGGCAGAGATGTCCGAGTTTAAGTTCGTGTGTATCTCCGCGCCATTTCCCCCTCACTTCACCCTGGTTTTCGGAATTATACGCCCCAGAGGCACCTTGGATGAAACAAGATGACGTGTTCATACCTAAGAGGCGAAGTCTGGCTGCAGATTCCCGAAAAATGTTCACAATCCAATGACGCAATCAAAGTACTCGCTTACATTGTATGACTTGGGACGAGGAGGTTTATTTGGTACATTTAAATCCAAATCTCGTGTAGTACACGCCTGGACGAAATTGATAAAGAATCGTTTTGACAAATGTAAAGGATGTAGTAAGACGCGTTGAATTCAGATCGATTCGATTTAGATTTCATCTTTGAATAAAGAAGATGATAGTATATTTTCATTTTGTAAGCAATTAATGATTTATTATGTCTGTAGCTCGTTGTCGTTGACTTGCACCAGTGATTGTAATCAACCAACGCACACTGGCAGGGAGAATACCATCGAATAAACCACTGGGGACAAAAGTTTCCAGAGGCTTCGATATAATAGACTGGAACCATGCGCAGAAACACGGTTGGCGAGGTTCCAATTAATAAGAGATCTTACGAAGGAACCTGTCAGGGTATATAGGCCTATAGGAAGAACTGCTATTGCATGATGATCTTATAGTTTTCAATTTGACAAATAAGAAGCTTATCGATATATGACACGCAGGACAGAAAACGAGACAGCTTTAATACGACGCACGAAAAAACCAAGAGTTTTCTAAAACTTGACAACTAAGGAGATTTTACTTATTTGAACTTTCAGTCTCCCAACTAACTTCAGAAGAAGTAATTCACTAGCTTGGGGACGTTGACTCCGTCTCGGGTGCTTCCAAGAACTTACTTGACTGTAAAATCTTCAAAGGCCTTAAACCCCTGGTCGATATTGTAAACCGTCTTAGGAAACAAACACTTCAAAGTCTACGTGTGCTGAATTTACACCAAAACGAAGCTAACTCAGATGTCCCTTGATGTTATAAATGTTTGTGAGATATTCTCTTAATTACTTCGAAACGTTTGGCATCTCCAGAGTAATTATAACCTGTCCTTATTGGGAACGGAGACGGCTTTATCTAACACTCAATGTAGTGCCATTGGCGCCCACGGTTATATATAGTAGCAGTAATTAATTCGCTTAACAAACCAGTGACGCGAGCCGGCACGCCGTCATATATATGAGTGAAAACCCGTAACTGTCCACATTTCCAGCTTATAAATCAGACAAAGTAGTTAAAGTAAATTTCAATTCTCATTGTTGGTGTTTTATTACCCAATTTACAAATTCTGAAGACAGGCTTTATAGCAGTATTTTAGGGCCGAAGTCAGCTAATCGGGAAATAATCCCCTCAACCCTACTCCCTCCCCCTTCCGGGACTCTGAATACCATTTTTATGTATAGGAACTGTGATTATGTGTAGGCCTACACATAAAGCTGTGAAACAGAAACGGGAAATCAATAATCTACTATATTGATTTCCACGGGGGCTTTTGTTTTACTATTTGGGTTATCAACACCGAAAGAAGTCATACTTTGTTGATAAAATTTCTACCAACAAATTATGACATGGAAACTTCCTCAACTATTAATCTCCCAATTAGTAAAACAAAATTAGCGCTACAAAAACTTTGGAAGCCCCCGTGAAAGTCAATATAGCTAAGGACAAAAGCACTGAGTTGAAGTACGATTTATAGGGTTGTTACATACGTCGAGACAAGTTTGATTATCTGATGCCTGTAGAATGATATTCTTCAAATTTGCCATTTTGATTGATGGGGATGCTAAAGCTAATAAAGTGTGACGACATCTATAGATCGGGGGTTATGATAAATAGAATTAAAGTCTACATCAATACAACACCGTTACAGTACTTACTCAGTATAGGCCTACTTGAGGTCAATCCACTTACGTGACGACAGAGTTTGCGTGTTGCAAAAGAGTGCATTTTTTTAAAAAAGGACTGGACTAAAAATTAAAACATCTTTATATAATGGAGCAAATCAAGTTGTTAAAAGTCTTTTGTGTGGTTCCTAGTTTTCCGCTGATCATGAAAAGGATGGAGATACTTTATGTTTAGCCTACGTCATATTCCGTTTTGTATTTCTTTCATATAAAAACAGTCCAAATGACTCCAAATTAAAACCTCGCAAAACATAAATAGTACAAAAGTACTGAATACAGTAACATACAACTGTTACATGACATTTTGTTATATATTTAAGTCTTTGATGTTCAGTGACATCACTTAACCCAATATGGCATAACAGTTCCACCATACATTTTACTTACAGTAAACCATTTCAATGGAGTTCAGGGGAGAGCAAAGAATCGCACAAAAAAATGAAAAGTGGTTTTGTTTACAACTTTATAGGGTCTATAATTGGAATTCGATTTTGTTTTTTTTGTTTTCTTCTCCTTTAAACATAGGTAGTTAGGGTACGAATTTATTTTCAGAAATATTTGAAATTTAATGAAAGCTCCTCAAAGTAGGCTATGGAAACTCATCTCAGGCAATCAATTGACCGAAAGTTTCCTAAGTTTAGGAGAAGCCTGAACTATCGGTTAGTGAATGTGAGACTGTGACTAGGTTTAGACAGTGTACATTGGCGATTTAACGGCTCCACAAAATGAGATAAAGAACATGTACAGAAATCGCATCTCTATTTGCGGATAAACACTGAGTAAGCTACTTCGGCAACAATATAGTCGCGAGCTTCCAGGGTCAAGGCGGCCCCTTGACCCTTATCGTGTGGCCTGTGAACATCTTGTGCCCCCTTAAAGACAAAAATCCTGGCGACGCCCGTGGTCGTATCGTGGTTAAAGTTTGGTATGGTTTTCACACTAGTCAGGAAATTGGTTGTATTTTTTAGTATATTATTCAACATTTGACGGTTGGAAAGAAAAACAGTTTTAATAATATACTCAGGTCGCATCTTTAATTCGAATTTATTTATATATTAAGTGCCGAAATATCTTTTATGCTGTTTCCAATTTGAATATCGGAAGTATATTTACAAGAAGTATGCAACGCTCCATTTACTCCAACTCAATGGCGTTGATGCAATTTCTAGGACCGTCCTCTAGAGTACAGTATAAAGTTTGAAACTCGCAACTCGCCTGATGAATCATGGGAAACCCTGTTTAATCGTTATAACATTTCTAGTTGGCAAATAATTTCATTATTTTCATACATTTTACATGTTAAATAAGAGTTCAATAGGAAGCCCGTTAATCGCGTTCACTGGGTGGTTTTAATAACGCCCATAGCCCCTTTTATGTATTAGTTTATTACCCATGATCCAGCATTTTTTCTGAAATTCGAACTGCGCGGAATAGAAAAATAAGATATTATGCGCAGCCTACGTCAAATGAAACGTTAAAAGCTTGCCAAATACCTGAATGCCGTTCAATTACAATTCTAATACAGATGTGTGTTAAAACTATGTCCAATATTTAGCACATGTTTCAGATACAGGTCTTTAAGATGAAATTTACCGAAAGCACCTATAATAGAATAATTAATATTACCCGATACATATCAACTTTCAAAAATGATAAAGATATGTTTGTAGTTATTCAGTGAGGAACCATTTAGGAGTAACTATATAAGTAAAACTCACATGGCAGAAAAATCGGACCTTTTACCACCTCAAACATATCCCCATATGTGACAAACTATATACATGTTGGCGCCACCTGGTGAGTGACGTCCTCTAATGAGACTTCATATTGTAGGCATTGTGAAGTTTTGTACATATGCCAAGTTTAAACTTTCTAAGGTCAATAGTTTAGAAGGAATAAGAAAATGTTGTTTCATATATAAATAATGACTTGTCCCATTCAAGTTTTAAACTGTTAATTGATGTCCAACTTCACTGGCGGGTTTACAAACCGTTAGGCTATATTTAAATATGTTTAAAGTGATCACAATGGAATCTACAAAGAATGTAAGAATAAATATACGGTAAGCCACTCCTATTTTAGGATTTTATTGTCCCTAAAAATGTATCAATGACATTATTCATCGCTTATTCCTCACTTCAACGTGGCCTATAGCGGACTTATACATTTACCACTGTTTCGAATAGCCGTGCTCAGTTTGTTTGTTTGATTGGGCTTTACGGTCATACTTAAGGTTCTTTCACTCATATGACACAGTGCCAGCCCAATGGGGGAAGAAAACCGCTGCCCGACAATTGCCCCGGTGGCATTTGTTCAAGCGACAATTGCTCCGAAAATCGACAACTGCTCGGCGACAATTGCTCCTGCCACAATTGCTCTGACGACATTTGCTCCGGTGACAATTGCTCTAGCGGGGAATGTATCCAATACAGCAGGTCAATATTGGGGTCGGAACAAATGTTGCCGAAGTAATTGTCGCTGGAGGGAATGTCGCCGGGGAAATTGTCGCCGGAGCAATTGTCGTCGTGGCAATTGTCGCGGAACAATTGTCGCCGGAGCAATTGTCTTCTGAGCAAATGTCGCCGGAGCAATTCGAAGGAAACCACCCTCGACGTCACTGGCAACAAACGATAACAAAATATAAGACAAGCAGAAGACGTAACAGATTGAGTAATAAGAGATTGTGTTCATGCTGCCCCTTAATTAGCCCAGAGATCACCAGGGCAAAAGTAGCTCCCACCAGCCCCCACCTCATGAACGGTATATTATGAGAGCAAACCATAGTTGTGTCGGAATTAAGACTTCTTCTTAGCTTGACCTTCATTATCCATTGGTGAGCATGTGAGCAGCTAATAGTTTGTCTGTTTGTCAGAATTCCCCTAGGTTACATTCTATAAGTATATCGCACAGGTACCGATATTCCACTAAAAAGGTGTCTCCTTCATCAGGTCGATTCCCCTTCATTTATAAGCTCGTAAAAATACATCCATACGCATGTGCGAGAAAGTTGCCAATAATTTGAGGGGAGCCCGCGTGGGTTTCTCCGGTCTTTGTCCGGTTTACCTACAACATAAATGCTGCCACCGCTGTCATATAAGTGAAATAAACTACAATACGGCGTTAAACAGCAAGCAAACCAATCAATACAAGGGTAGCGGAAAAAATCCTCCTTGTGCAGCAACCGATTCGGAATCATCTTCTCAAGACAAGGGGAATCTTGATATGAAACTTTACTCCTCTCCTTGTCGGACTTACATCACATTTTTGGTCAAACACGGAAGAGAAAACGCTCCTTGTTGCAATTATCGGCAAGACAAACGTCGGGACATAGGCATGATGCACATCGCTCTGCACATACCTCGCACAGTGAAAACGATGTGGAAGACATGAAACTTGTATTTAACTAAAATGTAATATTGCCGCACTAACAGACAACCGAGAATAAGCATAAATAGAGCCATTAATCGAACAGCAGGATGTCTTTCTCCGCTGTTTATCATGATATTCCGGCAGAGGCGATACATTGTTTGGAAAAGTGGAACATGTATTTGACTGGTCGATTCGTTTTCGCTATTTCGCTTTAATCTTTGTCTGACAGCCAAAAGGTGGTGTGGCAAGGCTGATTACAGACTTTGTGGCGACATCAGCCGTGTCCCGGGAAGATGATTCGGAATGAAATAGTGTCTGAATCAATTACATCGCTAAAGTAGGCTTCATACATCTTAATATTGCAGAATATATATACTAGTATTCTCTTCCGCGTCACCATATGATATATTTGTGTGGCTTATATGGTGTAATTATACCTCTGCTGTTTTTTCATTATATAACGGTAAATCGTTAAAATTGGCTAATTCCCTTAAAATTCGCCACATACTCCCGATAAAAGATGTGTTAGTTTTCAGCCTTATTACCGCTGGGAGCGGCGTTTTGCTGTTGGCCAATCGGCTTCGCCTCCTAAAATAGGTCTGCTCTCGGGGAACCAGAAACTTGATTACTGCCTCTATCGTATACTTTAACTGCATAATATTAACAATTAAAACGATTTTATGTGAATTTCTTGTATGGTTAAAGTTATTTAAGGTCTTTCTGGACCTCCGGGTCTACGGAGCCGTAAAAGTGACATGAAAAATAAAAATTTCGCTACTCAATAACTCGTTCCAACGACTTATTAACTCATTCAAACGACTTTTTAACTTGTTTGAACAATTAATTTACTCGACTGAACAACTTATATAACTTTTTTTAACGACTTATTAACCCGTTTGAACGAGTTAATAAGAACGAGTTAATTAGCCAATGAAAATGAAACAGCGATCATCGGAAAAAGACATGTACGGAACCGTATATTAGTGCCTTTACAAAGCGTAGCGACTATTCATTGATTACAACGTAGCTCCTATATTTTCGCGCCTGTGGCGCTTGAAATATCCCGATCGCGGTGGGAGATTTTGTACCCTGGCAGTTGGCCTCTGAGCAAAGGGTATCAAGTTACCGATTTGTTGCAGCTTCTATTTATCTTCATGTGCTACTCTTGTGTCGTCTTTGCTTCTTGCTAGTGTCGTCAACCCCATGAGGTCATATGAGTAAAATAACCTTAAGCACGGCGCAAAACCCCAACCAACCAACTAAGAAATAAAACAAACACTACTTCGGTCAATTTGATCACGTTGCAATGAACTTGGATAAAATATCAGCAGCAACGACAAGTAACATATATATTTTCTTCTGATGTGAATCACACAATTAAGCGTATTTAATATTGTACCGGTAGCTATAGTGGAGCGGTGCAAATACTATTTCAGACTTGTGCAATCACGCATAGCCGCATTGTACAACTTCAAAATGGATCAGTAGCATGGAGAGCCAAAACAAATCTGCTGTGAACAAATTTTCTATCTTTTATGACAAAAAAGTGGTAGAAATCGCACAAATTAAGACATTTTCGTCATGCTATATACGCATTCTATAATCCATTGCTTAAAACAGCTCAGATTGTTTCTCCGCGCTGCCTCGTTTTCGGAGCTTTAGGGGCCTATATGTTGTCCTGGACCCAATACTATATTGGGCTAGGATAGTCGATCCTGCTTTTTCCCTGTTGGCTGACTGTGGGCTATTCGACGGGGATAACTCATTATGTCACGGTATATTATTTATGCTTTTTACGGCAACATTTTTGACGGTCGAAAGCTAAAATTTAACTCACATGCTAATTCAAGGATGGTCTTGTATATATTACGTAATTTATATCGAGTGTTCCTCAAGAGGTGTGGTGGGGCGGACTGACAAGGAGAACAATCGGAATAAAAGGAACTTCAAAAATGTGGAAACAGCAACTCAGTAAATATAGCAGGTATCGATCTGAAATTTCAATACATGTACAGTAGTTAGCACTATATAAAAGATGTCGCAACAGCTTTCGGACTATGGCGCATCATGACATCTACTAGATCGTCTTGGTGCGAAACAAATAGAGGCTGGTACTTACGGGCTTGCGTAAAATCACAGTTTTCAAATTTATGCTCTTGATGCGAAAGAAATAGATGTAGGTAGTGGCTTCCGTAGTACTCCATAACTGACCCGCGATGATCGCTGGTTCATTTCCATTGGCTGATTAATAAGTCGTTTAAACGTGTTAACAAGTCGTTCGAACGAGTTAATAAGTCGTTCGAACGAGTTAATGAGCAGCAACATTTTTATATTTCATGTCACTTTTACGGCTCCGCACTGGGTCGGCCTATTTTGACGAAAAAGTAGATCTGAACTGTATATATATTTGTAATTAATGAAGAGAGAAAAACTTGCTTGCCTCCACCGGGATTCGAACCCGGGACCTTTGGGTTACAGGCCCAACACTCTACCGACTGAGCTACGGAGGCTCACGATAGAATGAGTTCCCGAATTCTAACCCAGTGAAGACTGCGATTTTCTCTATACATCCATACATCACATTATACCACAAACAGGGTAAAACAAGTATAAGAGTTTTTTCGAGGATATTCAATGAGGAAATGGAAGTTGTCGAGACATGCCAGAGGGCTTAATAGTGAAAACAGAAAGCACAAGGCCTCAGTCTTCCAGAAACTCATCTCTACCTGACCTATTATTTGCGCTTTGTCAAGAGGGCTTCAACCCCTCGGAACACACTCCAAACTGCAGGATTAGAATCAAGAAGAGATTAATTTTATATCTCATCACCACGATCGTATTAATTATTAGAGATAAAAACACATTATCGGATCTGCTGTACAAAATAACAATTTGGGTCCAAATTATTTTATTTGTTTTTCTAGATTTACCCCCAAAAGATATATTCTGTATACTGCTGTTATTTCTATATGTACCTTCACATTTCATAACATAGACAAATTAACTACATTAAATATATTAAAAACAAATTTCATATTTTTTCTGGTCACCTTTGAAATTCACAGCAAGCTTAATATGCTCCTAGCAGTCGGATTTAGAGAATTTTCACATCAAATAAATGTTGCACTGTCACCAATATAATACATGTTTTGTTCTTTTAAGATGCCAGAAAGAACAATGAATCAATAAAAACCAAAAGCAGAATTGACCATTTTGTCCTCCATTGAGTTCCACATTACATACTAACATCACTCCATTTGTCTTCATTTCATTCAACACAAGAGTACTAACAAAACACGAGAAAATAACAAGTGCCAAATTATGACATTCAACATAAGAACATTAGCAGTGTTAATTAAATATGGCTGGAATGAAAATTTATTTGTATTCAATAAAATCATAGTACAAAAAACCAATAATGCTATGTTAGCAGTCAACAGACGTTATACATATGTTATTTCTACATTATACATCACTATTTAAAAAGCTTCTTCGCTTTAAAACTTGTACATGGAATCAACATAACCGTAATAAGTATATAGTCACCTACATTCATCATAAAATAGCAGAATTGTGTTAAAAAAATATAAGACTTTTCTTAAGGAAAGCCAATGGCGAAATGGACGTTGTCGTGACATGCCAGAAGGCTTAGTGAAAACACAAGTCCTCTCTATTTCAGAATCTCATTTCTACCCATCTAAGTAGTGCTTTGTTATTAGGGCTTAAAAACCTTAGATCCTACTCCTAACTCCAAGATTAGAAACGAGAAAGGATTACTTTTTCTCCACTATTCACAGGCTGTATTAATTAGCAGACATAAGCACACTGTGTCTGCTGTGGGGTTTCTGAAACAACCACTAACACAACTAAATACCCTGATAATTTGATATTTTTCTGGATTTGTGACAGAGAAATATTCCATAGAATGCCCTCATTTCAAATTTACATTTCAAATGACACCGAAATACTGAATTTAAAACAACTTACTCAATAAAATTTAGGTTACCCTCAGGCTGATTTTGTTTAATAAGTTTTGAGTTTCTATATTGTATTTACATTATAAGGACAGTTACAGTACTCAAACAAAGCTAGCTTAAGAGTCAGCTTTGGAAAATTCTCACACCTCATACAATGATTGATGCCAGAACTGTCAATAAAATTGCAAAAAACAAAATTGGCCATTTTTGCCATTCTTCAGATCCTCTATTTGTAATATTCTCCATCAATATCAATGCAAGCCATGTTAAAAACAAACCAAAGAGTGACGCCAAGTTGTAACATTAATTATTTCCCAATATTGATTCTTCATGACTGCAACAATTTATCCACATTTATGCAATCACATCAATTCAAATGACATGAGAGAAGTTAACATAGCCATTAATGTTGTTTTTCCATTCAATGCCAGAAAAAAAGTATATGGATGTTGAATAGTATTTCTATGTTCGATACATACAAGTTTCAAAATGCCAGTCTAACAAGAACCAGTAATTGTATTTTACATGGAGAGAAAGTGGATAACCTACAGCATTCATCTATGATATTTTCGATGAACATTTATGAATACAAATATGATTATTTATAGAAAAAATTATAGTCATATTTTGGAGCAGGTGTTTGATGGTGATTTGACATCAAATCTTTTACCAAGTAAGAAAAATATGGATATAATAAGCTAGTTTTAGTTACCCGGTGAAATTATGATACTGAAATCATATATAACTGGGCATGTTATTGTATACTGTCACATAGACTGTTTGATATATAGGACTGGAGGACCATCAAGTGTTAGTGTGAACAATTTCTCCCTGCAGTCAAAGTTTCCACATATTACGGTACTAAGCAAATGTCATAGAGAAATATGTGAGCTACTTAAATTGTGAATCAGTTGAGAATGAACCGGCTGAAGTTGGTTCCCAGTTCCTTATTCGGTTGAAGTTAGCTCTCAGTTCCCTATTCGGTTAAAGTTAGTTCCCAGTTCCCTATGTGGCTAAAATCTGCAAATGATGTGAAATTTCTAGAAAAATTTTAAATTGAATACCAAACAAAGCACTCTACACTGATATGTTTTTGTTGCCCCCCCCTCCTCCTGAAAATATGCGTTCATAATATTATTTTATTAGTATCCGGGGCATTTACACTGCTGTATCTTTTACACAAAATAGGGTGCCAGTGTAGATTTGATACCAGATGATCACTTTTGATAGGAATAGACTTATATGCACCCATCAGCCTGGCACCCTATTTCGTATTACGGTAAATCCTGAAAATATGCGTATATCATAATAATATTTTATTAGTATCAGGTGCATTTACACTTCTGTATCTGTTAAACAAAATAGGGTGCGAGTGTGGAAGTACCAGATCATCACTTTTGATAGGACTAGACTTATATGCACCCATCAGCCTGGCACCCTATTTCGTATTACCGTAAATTCAATATATGTGCGTATATCATGACATTATTTGATCAGTATCTGGGGCATATACACTTCTGTATCAATTTAACAAAATAGGGTGCCAGTGTAGATTTGATACCAGATTATCCCTTTTGATATTATTAGACTTATATGCACCCATCAGCCTGGCAACCTATTTCGTATTACCGTAAATACTGAAAATATGCGTATATCATAATAATATTTTAATAGTATCTTGGGATTTAGGGTGCCAGTGTAGATTTGATACCAGATTATCCCTTTTGATATTATTAGACTTATATGCACCCATCAGCCTGGCA
>JAUELC010127010.1:0-11505 GCA_031471745.1 Cryptochiton stelleri
TTACGAGCGGCACTTCTGGATTGTGCAGGTTCAGCTTCTTTAATAAAATCAAATAAATATCTTCCGTCTGTCCCTCGTAATATTGCTGGCTTCCTGGTACTGGCTATTGATCTTTCATTACGCGGCCGTGAAGTGGAGTGCGTTCTGGTATCAGCAGGCCATGACCCTCTAGGTTCAGTGGTAACAGTCGTAATGTGGGCAGATAACGTTATATTAATTCTTCTTTCAGTTCTCAACGATCTTCTAGCTTCAGGGATGGCAGGCCTAAAACTGATATTCTTAGCTGATAAAGTTGAATCAGTTCTTGTTTCAGTTCTCAAAGATTTTCTAGCTTCAGTGTCGGCAGTTATGACATTGATATCGCTAGCAGATGCCCCAGCATCAAGGAAAGTTGCATCCTTGTGTGTTTCATCCGTATTTTTCGGGTATCTCAAGGTATGACTGCAAGATTTTTTTTCCGCAACCGGGCTATTTTCTTTATTTCGTTTCTGTGCTTTGGCTAACGCACCACTTGGTTTTGAAAACCAAATTCCGCCTGGCCCACCACCGCGTATACGGATACTCTTTCCAGATGTTTGCGTAGTACATTTTTTCAAATCTGCCTCTGTAGGTATTATGACTGTTACGACAATCTTCGCAAACCCTCCAAGCCGTTCAAACTCTCTAAACACCCATAAACGCCTGTTGTCCATACTCCACCAGCAATGATCACGTTCAAATACACGTATGCGCCTGATCGTCTGTATTTGAAGTCTACCATCACAAAGTTCGTCTAAGGTTTCGCCGATAAGCTTTTCGTTTACAAAGGAATTTTTTATCGACGATTGGGTCCACCGAATATCAGATGGTTTCATTGTGAGTGTCATATACCCCATAATTCTGAAAACAAAAAAAAAGTTTAATGAAATAATTCTCACATAATTGAGATGTAGGAAGATGGTGCAATATAAAGACGGGACCTGTAAAACAAGGCGCAATTAGGGTTAAGGTGAACCCTAAAAATGACATCATATCTGTGCATCACCTTAAACATAGCCCAGCCCATTAATGGGCGCCCTTTATCACATGATGGCCATAACGCCTACATATCACAGGTAGCTAAATACCAATATACCAACACTGGAGAATGCCTCAAGAGAGGTAAAAATTTCAACCCATATTTTCTATAGGGGCTGCAATTGTAACCCCTATAGAAACAAGTTGAGTAGCTAGCAGGTCCACCACGAAAAGGCTTATTTTTAATATAAATCCACACAATACTTTCCACTTCTTTTTAGAACGGTTTCTGTGTATTCAGTATCAAGGCCGTGTGCTTTTTCATCAATAATAACGGAGCTACTTTCGTGTAAAATTTGTTCATCAACAGAATTTTGCAGTTGAGGTCTTACAAGATGTAGGCTAATGTTCAATACACAAAAAGAAGAAAGCATTAAGTTTGTATTGGAAACAACAGCCATCTAAATTCCGAGCGGTATAATTTGAAATTATGCATTATACGATGTGTACTGTATACCTGGGAAAACATTTATAAAACATACTTGAAGTCTCATCTAGATCTATTTCATCAGAAGTGAATATCGTAAAATGCGTAATAGCGGCCATATTGGTGTGCAGAATTTGGTGGAATGCAATCACATCGGTCCTCCTAATAGAAGGGAGCTTCATTCAAAGTTTGAAGATGTAAATGTCGCAAAATACGTAATAGCGACCATTTTGATGTGCGGAATTTGGTGGAATGCAATCACAACCATTCATGGTCTACAGAGGAAGAAGCTGCATTATGAGTTTGAAGTTATTGGATGAATTCGTATTCAGGTAAATGTGTTCACAACACATACACGCGTGAATATTGTAAAATACGTAATAGCCATATTAGTGTGTGTAATTTGGTGGAATGCAATCACATAGGCCCTCCTAAGAGAAGGAAGCTACATTCAAAGTTTTAAGATAAATGGTGAATTTCTATTGGAGTTATTGTCGCAAAATACGCAAAAGTGGCCATATTGATATCATCATTTGGCGGAATGCAATCCTATCCGTCTTCCTAACCGGAGGAAGTTATCGTGTTCAGCGCATATAGATGTGTAAATATCGCAAAATACGCAATAGCGGCCATGTTGGTGACGATATTTGGTGGAATGCAATCCTATCCGTCTTCCTAACCGGAGGAAGTTATCGTGTTCAGCGCATATAGATGTGTAAATATCGTACGTTATTAGTTTGAAGTCATTTGATGAATTCGTGTTCAAGTTAATGTGTTCTCAACACATACAGGGGTGAATATCGTTAAATACTTAATAGTCATAATGGCGTGCGTATTACGGTGTCTAATGCGGTGAAATGCAATCCCATGCGTCTTCTTAAAGTGTTAAATTAAAAATAAACGTGTTAAAATAGACGATTTGACTAAAACGTTTTGGCTGTAAGACGTTTTGGTTGTAAAACGTTTTGGCTGTAATTCTTTATGGATACATGTATGTCATGTGACCTTACCTTTTTTGGTTTTTGGTTGCCACTTTCAATAGCAACCGTTTCCTACACCATCCTAAATAAGGCAGAGTTAGAAGTGAATAATCCGTCGTCGTATAAGTGAAATACCCTTGAGTACGACTTTGCACATCAACCAAAGAAACAAACAAATCTAGCGGTCAATACCAACACTGGAGAAGTTAGTGGGTATACCTGTGGTCGAAGTTGTTGCTGAGACCACTGTGGTAAACGTTACAAATATGAAAATAGGTAGGTTGTTGATTGAGAGCTTCCAGCCCTGATACGCTCTCAATATTATGTCTTGGGTTAATACTTGAAAGTGTGCAAAGAGTGAATGCACTTTAAAAGTGCTCTATATTCAACTCTGCAGAGTGTTCTTTTCAACACTACGTTCTCAGTGCTTTATTCAACACTTCTGAGAGTTGAATATAGCACAATACTCATACAATACAAAATCTTTATTTAAAGTCGGTTGTTTAAAATGAATAGCATTAGCTTGAGTACGGCGGCTAACAAGTGCCATGAATATGATTTTTGCAATTATATTTAATTTTTGTAATTTCTACCCCAGTTGAAATATTTCTACTCGAGTTAAACTAGTTTCCACTCGAGTTAAAATATATACAACGAGTTGTTACCCAGTCAAGACTTGAGCTAACGGCAATAACACAGTGACATCATATTCTGCTCACACGTATGGTGTTACAATTATAGCTATAACTTATGTCACAATGACATCATATTATTCTCATCAGTGTGCCATCAGACACGTTAACTATTTATAATGTCACAGCGATATCCCATCATGACATCATATCGTGACCCCATCGTGACATATAAATGATATTATTTCCTGTGAGAAGTAGATGAGAAAAAAAATGGCGGACTGTAGCCAAATCAGAAAGCAGGTGGTTTGGAAAATCAGCAAGTACATCGGTTTCTCCTGCGCAATTAACTTTCACAATAAGCATTTTGTTAATTGAAGTGATGCAGGAAACAAATAGTTACATGATTTCATACGCGCATTTTCAAAATCGAAAATAGGGTTCGAAATAGCTTTGTCTATTTGCCTCTAATTATCGGGACGATGTTTATCGTATTATCGGTGCATATTAAATGAATATATATATGTATATGTATTGCATTTAATAAATTATCGCCAAATACGAGGATTTATTACCATTTAACTATTTTAATACATTGTTAATAGAATATTTATTTAACTAATTCGAGAAATCAGATGATAAATCATTGACAGCAAACTCAGAAGATGACATCAGACTGTGAGATCAGTGTGATACCCACATGAGGTTACTGATTGACTTCATGGAGATATCACATGACATGTTTGTGAGATCACTGTGTGACATCACTGTGACGTCCAAAAGCTGTTACAGATTTAGTTCACCATGACATCACACTGTGATGGTTTTGTGAGATCATCTGTGAGAACACTGTGGGATCACTGTGACTTCAAATTCCTGATTGGGGTGGAAATTGATATAAGAGACGATTACGACAGAAAGGTAACATTTCAGTGGGGGAAGGTGATCGCGATACTACACTTTCAACGGAAACCCGCTATCCATTTGACCTAAGACGATGATGGCCCAACAAGCCTTTGTGAATTACTGTACCCGGCAAGCCGGTGGTGGGGGTTTGAACGTCTTCCGTGGTGCTTACAATCAACGTGGCCATGGTCGGGGAAATATGTTAATCAACATGTTCAAACTGGTGCAACCACTTGCCATGCAAGGTACGAAGGTGATGATTATTGGTCTGAACGTGGTCAATGATATGGTAGAGTGGACACCCCTTAAAGGGGCCATCAAACGTCGTGCTGTCCAAGCAGCCGATCAACTATTCACCAAAGCCAACCGGCTTGACCTTCCACCTCCGCCAGGTCTTTGTACAACTCGACTCGCTCTACCCCAACAACCCCAGCGAGCTTGTACTATAAAAGGACGTCGCACACGCGCTGCCTTCAGTCGAGTGAGTGCATCCCGACAGATCAAGCCCGATACATTCAGCTAAACCATGACGTTTGTACATCTTCAGTCCTGCGATGGTGTCAACAGTGAATTTGATTGGTGGACTATGCCACCCACACAGAGCAGTGTGATCAGCGGACGCTGTGGAACCTACAGCCCCATCGCCAGTATCAGCGATGGTGGCCCCATCGAATTCTGCATTACTAATGCTGATACGAACACCTTTGATTTGGCCAACGCATTGTTGTACGTGAAAGACAAAATTGTGAAGGCTGATGGGACGGAGTTGGCTAGACAGTCTCTGGCAGCAGGTCGATGTGAGTTTGAACAATAAATTGATCAGTGCGTCCACCAAAGTGTATCCGTGCCGGGCCTACATTGGAACCTTACTCGCCTACAGCGCTGAGGCGACATTATTCCTCTTGACGACGGCTCTGTGGTACATAGACACACTGCGGTGTATGAACAGCAACAGCAGAGAGAATCCTGGGTTTGAACATCGTATGACCCACACCAACAAAAGTTGATCGGTGGACATGCTCGGTCGCCTGCATATGGACGTCGGGTTTCAAGACCGTTATCTCCTAATAACGTCGTCTTACGACTGAGACTGACCCCTACTAAACTCGCCTTCAACTTACTCACCCGTCAAGAACAACCCGATATCCAGGTTCACGTTCGCAAAGTTCAAGTCAGCCCAACCCTCCAACTTGCTCATGTCAAGATCTTGGAGAAAGCCCCGGCCAAATACCCGATTTGATGTGTCCTCACCAAGTACTTCGCTGTACCCTAGGGCCAAACAGCCATGAGCGAACAAAACCTATTCTTTGGTGTGTTACCGAAAGGACTCATTCTTCGCTTGGTCCGCAAAACAGCCTTCGATGGTACTTATGAGGAAAACCCCTTCGACTTTAAACACAACAACCTGAACTACCTCTCCTTGCACATGAACGGTCATCAGATTCCATCACACCCCCTCACACCTGATTTCAACGAGAATTTGTATGTACAGTCATACTTTAACTTATTCACCGGTGTAGAAAAAGCCTACCATGACGAAGGGATCATTATCAACCGCCACGACTTTCGGCACGGCTACGCCTTGTTCTGTTTGATCTAGCCCCGAATTTACACAGCAACGGTGAATTTAACCCAATCCAAAAAGAAGACCTCAGACTAGAAATGAAATTGCGAAGTCTCCTGGAGAAAACGATCAACGTGATTTTTTATGCGGAATTCCACAACGTGATTGAAGTGGACTGCAGCCATCAGATTCTGTGCGACTCAGACCTAAATCACCCCATCAATGAATACCACACACTTACAACGTGTGTTAGCCAAAGATGCGTGGACATCGATGTATTTCAAAGTGCGTTTTCCCGCAATCATAGACCCACCCACCCGCACGACCCCTACCAACCCCAACACACCTGCCAACCCTGTACATCTGTCGGGTATATTTTGAACACCAACCCGTGTGATCGACCAGGTGAACATTGGGTGGTGGTCTTCTTTCATCGAGACGGTCAGGTGGAGTACTTTGAGTCCTACGAGCTACCCCCACTGGCTGGACGAGAACACCCACAGTGCAACGAACACCAACTACCCAGCTTGGACTTGGGATACACAGACCTTGCAAAGCACCACGACCACTGAGTGTGGACAGTATTGTTTGTACTACGCATTACACCGAGCTTCAGGTGTCCCTATGAAGCGGATCATCTCCCTATTTGAAGGCCCACCGCTCGAGAACGATGTCGTGGTGTATGATTTTATAGAGCGTGATTTTCTGGTGGATTACCCATTTTGGAATTCTGAACTTAACTGAACATTGAATTGAATATTTGAACGGCCGTGTAGGTTCAGTAGGCCAGTAAGTTCAGTAAGTACCCATGTATGACCTGTTCCATTTTGATTGTAGTGCTGTTGTGTTAAATAACAAAAAATGAGTACTCACCAAACATGACTGTGTTTTACTTTTTTTATTGTTGACTTTAGATACACAGATAGAGATGGTTATATGTGTGTATAGGGGTTATTGTCTATAGGGTATGGGGGTCTGGTGTTCAATTGAAAGTGCAAAATTTGAAAGACCTCATTCGTAAGAATTGGGTTAGCCCTAAAAAGGACCTGTGGAACAACCATCGCGGTGGTAAGGATGGTGACTGGAAGGTAGTAGGCTGGACATTGGTGGATTGGACGTCTGGGTTGGTGGCAGGTTGGATGGCTGGGTGGTGGATGGCTGGGCTGGTGGATGGTTGAAGAGTCTGAAGTGTGTTAGTTCGAGTTCATGAAATTCTAATATTTGGTAGTTTGTTGATGTAGAATACTACATTGGTGATCTGCTCTACATAATACTTCGTGTCTGTGCGTTGAAGTTGACCCCATGCCATAGGGTCGTGGTTGGTGAAGGTGGGATGGTCTTGTAGGAGACTGTTCGGTGTCGCTTTGCTGTGAACCAAGTGAGGCATAGGTAGAACTCTGGCGTTGTTACTACTGGGGTAAAGGTAGCGCACTTGGTTAGTTTTTCCATGAGTAGGATGAGACCATAAGCAAAATCTAATTTGAAGGCCACCGCTTGGTCGTCGAGATGGCTCTCACAAATCGATCCAACCCTCTCACCCTGTTTAAAAGACAATTATACTGGTCCTGTACACGACACCCAGGATGAAATTGTTGGCGGATAGTACCCCAGTGCTGGCGGAACAACTCAGCAATATCCGCTGGTTCGGGGATGAGCTCAATTGAATGTGTCACAGGGTCCGCTATCAGGCCGTCTGGTTGCACGGTCAAGGCGTAAGGTAGAGGCTGTGGTGGTGGTGGTGTTGGAGGGTGTAAAGGTCGAACTGGAGGTGGAAGTGGTTGGCGTGGTGCCTCCACGACATCCTCGGTGACGTCCCTTGGATGAAGATCGTAGGTGTTGTTAGGTTCCCTCGGGGGTTGAAAGGACTCTTCAGGTAGAGGTAAAGGCTCGGACAACAGCACTGGGTCATGACAGCTCTCTTGGGATGTCTGTTAAGCAAAAAAAAAAAATAAAAATGACATAAATACAGCCGTCAGTGTATAGACAGGACGTACAAGTCAATGTTGGTTTGTGCTCAGTCAAACTTTAACGTTAAACTACACTCCTGTTTAAAAAGAGAAATGTATTGCGCTTTTGACGTGACAACTCAGGTAGGACTACCCCTAAATACACAGTCACCCCACTGCTCTACGGTCCCAGTTCCCTAGATTCCAGGAATAAAAAAAACTTACTACATTTGTACTGTATTGGTTTTATTATTATTATTTTTTTTAACTTTAGACCCCTACATTTTTTATCGATCTATACATGTAACCTTTACAATCTATTAACATACACATTTAAAAAAAGAAAGAAACACGGTATCTGTTACTTACCACATCAATACAACGCCGCTTGGCTGGTCTCTCCAACCCCGAGGCGGCGTGATGGGTAAGGTGCCAGTGTTGTTTCTGGTTGGATGGCCGGGTAAAGACTTGAACACAGTCACCACACTGAAACTGAAGTCGCCCGCCTTTTCCGGGTTGGTGTTTTTTACCACTGGTGGCGGTCTAAACTCGTCTTCAGCTTAACGCTAGCCGGACATCTATTGCCCTAAAGAAAAATCTTCTCCGGGGTCTCGTGGTTTCCGTATGGTATCGTCTACTTAGTCTTCTCCGTGGGTTCGTATGTTGTCGTCTGCTTAGTCTTCTCCGTGGTCTCGTACGGTGTCGTCCGAGAAATTCAAATGAATGAACCTCTAAACACAAGCGTGTGTCTTCTTTTATAGCCGTCGATCGAACCAGACCAGATTAAACCAGATCAAACCGGTTCTAGCCAGCCACTTTGACGTCATCACCGATAACGTCACAGGCCGAACCTGTCTCACCACCCGTAAGGTCAATGAGTGCACGCTGCTTTCCATGACCCAACACCACACGCTTAAAATCACGTTTTCCCTTCTCTGTGGTTCGAGCAGACGATCGTGACGTCATCAAAAACTGCTATGTCATCCTCACACTCAAGGTCACGCGCATGCGCACCACACCACATACTAGCGCCACCTAGGATGACGTACCCCACAAATGACACAACCATACATAATAACGCACAAACCCTTCGTTATTTTGTATGGTGGATCAAAAACGGAACCACCATACATTATAACGCACAAAACCAAGGGGAGATAACTCTTGAATAAGTACATTGACCTATATTAACTACTATCGTGCTCTGTTATAAGGCCCGGAAGTCCATGTCCATGGATGGATGACAGTTACACATGTATCTGATGTTTCTTTCAGCCCTCTGTTACTTTATTTATTTTGTCGGTAAAATGAATTGAATTGAAAAAAAGAAATGCCTTGATATTGTGATTTGTAGTGGGCGCTGGGAGTACTGGATGTGTATTAGCTAATCGCCTATCACATGACCCCAGTAAAACAGTGGTCATCTTTGAGGCGGGCGGAGATGATCTGGAATGGTCAGAGATTGCGATTCCCGGAAGTACAGGGCTCATGCAACTCTCAAAATACGACTGGGCCTTTAAAGGAGAATCCCATAAAAACGCCTTCAAGGGATTTAGGGATGGGGTAAGTGGAATTAAAATACACGATACATTGTGTGCGCTCATCAAATATTTAGGCTTCTTTGTCGATTTAGTATAAAAAAGTTAAAGACTAATAGTCCCTGGCTTTTTCGATTTCTTCATCAGTAGCAAGTGACATAATATTCAATACGACGTCAAAAAATACGTTCATACGTTCGGAGACACTCATATTTCTGTGTAATATATTATAACAGATAGATTCAAGCAATTTGTCAGCGTTCGTCTCGATTTGTCCCGAACTACAATGACGACAAAGTACCTTTAATACGGGTTTTCAAAGTTATTGCGTTCAACGTACGATACTTTGTGCGAACACATATTGCCCACAAGTGTGTCCAATATGCTTGACTTTCTTAATGTATGTAGGCCTACTCTTCCCACGATGGTTAAGGTATCGTAATATATGTAGCAAACATACATGCATTTGTTCTTGTTTTTTTTGTGAATTTTGAATTATAATTGTATCATAATCATAGAGTGAACTAAATTTGCTACGGTAACGTTAAACGAAATATATGTAGGATTTACTGATTGAGGTTTTCTGGGATATATTTATGGGCAAGGGTAACATGCATGGGTTGAGATTAACAATTAGAATAAACAGTTACGGAAATTAATCAGAGTGGGCTGGCGTCTGCAAACACCATTTATTGAATAATCAACATCTGTCAAATATCGTTTCATTTCCAGCAAAGATACCAAATATCCGAGAGATAAAAATACAATGGAATAAAATCAAATAGATCGATAAATACAGTTAAAGTTGGTCAAAGCAGCAACGCATTTGTGAGAAAAAATGGTTAAAAAAGGGGGAAAATTTAAAATAAAGTCCTTCTATAAAATAGACTCTATCAAGAGGTTTAAAAAATGGTTTCCTTAATTTGCCGATTGATTCCAGAAACTCACGATAGCCGAATTGATAATTTAATTGTGTGGTGGAGTTTTCATGCCTGAACCGCTTGTGACTTCGTAACCTAGGCTAATATTTAATTAATACTCCATTAAATCCTTACTAATGATTATTTGTCAGTGTATTAATTGAAGTACTATTTATTGTGTCGATTTCCATCGATATGTTCTGAATAATAGTTTAACCTATGAAGTGACAAACTATGTGACATGAAAAGTCCACAATACAATTAGATGTAAAAAAATTGGCTCTGACAAGAAAATGAACGCTATCTACACAATCAGAAAACCGAAACTGCTGTGTAGAGTCTATTCACTCACTCTATTTAGCACTCTCCAGGCAAGAGTTGTCGTTCGTTTCTCTCCCATACATCTCTGCGATCGGCTCAAGTTTGGGCAACTTTTAAAAGCCTTTTTAAACTGTTCTTCAACCTGTATTTAATGCATAAAAATGTCTACAGTTATACATCTTTCTCAAGCCTGCCTGACATATATATTTCTTCATCATAAACATTTAGTACATGGTTGAAAGATTGGTCGGTGTTTAACGCCGTGTGTGTGTGGAACGCAAACCGTTCAGAATGTCCGAGTTAGTGTATTAACTGTTAAAATTATTATATTACAGAATATAAAATATAGACCTATATTAAGGCTTCAGGAGTTTCTATATTTGTCATTTTATTTCATCCTTGCAATTCGTCTTATCTGATTTTTGCGCCAAATGTCATAGTATAGTAACTTTAATCTACACAATGTCTTTTAGGCTTCAACAATCCCACGTGGAAAGGTTCTCGGCGGGTCCGGATCTATTAACTATAACATGTACATGAGAGGAACGCCGCATGATTACGATATCTGGAAGAACATGGGATGTACAGGCTGGGGCTACTCGGATGTTCTACCATACTTCATCAAGTCAGAGTCATGTCTTAATAGTAAATTAGCAGATTCAGGTAGGACTTGTTTCAATGGTATTTATAATTATATTTGATGGAAAGTAATTGATGGTCTCAGGGATGAATGGTTAATTTTAATTAAACACAAAGGGCCACTCCAGTTCCCACATGGTTTAAGCGTTTCGCTCTAGTACCGATGTCCCTCTCACCAATGTGGTTTAGGATTTAAGCGTTTCGCCCTAGTACCGATGTCCCTCTCACCAATGTGGTTCAGGATTTAAGCGTTTCGCTCTAGTACCGATGTCCCTCTCACCAATGTGGTTCAGGATTTAAGCGTTTCGCCCTAGTACCGATGTCCCTCTCACCAATGTGGTTCATGATTTAAGCGTTTCGCTCTAGTACAGATGTCCCTTTCACCAATGTGGTTTAGGATTTAAGCTATCGCTCTAGTACGGACGACCCTATCAACATTGTGGTTCATGATTTAAGCGTTTCGCTCTAGTACGGACGACCCTATCACCAATGTGGTTCATGATTTAAGCGTTTCGCTCTAGTACGGACGTCTCTATCAACAACGGGTTCATGACTTTAGCGTTTCGCTGTAGTACG
>JAUELC010127231.1:0-11502 GCA_031471745.1 Cryptochiton stelleri
TTATGTCCTGTTTTGTCCTGTGGCTGTCTTGTATCTTATCATTGTTTGTCGCCAGTGGCGTCAGGGTGGTTTCTTTCATCCATTTGGCTGGCACGCCGTCATATGAGAGAAATAATTTTAAGTACGGCGTAAAACCCCAATCAAACAAATCAAACAAATCTATGTCACGCATGCCACACATGTATGTCTGTATGTCACAAATACCTGTATGTTGCATGTCACACATGTTTGTTTCTCACACACGTATACCTATGTCACATATGTTTGTTTTTATGTATGCCAGATATCAGCACCAGTGACAGCATCACATCACTGTCATCCCCTTCAGTATCACCATCACCATCAGAATCACAATCAGTATCACCGTCAAAGCCATCAAGCACAATCACACCCACCACCACCTCCTCCTGGGCTTCAACTCGTGGAAAAGGCGGTCTTGACCAGTGTCCCTGTCCATCTCCGCCAAAAAAAAGCCAACGCTTTACTACAGCGCATCAAGACGAGTCCTACCAACCGTTGGAACGACAAAGGTGAATTTGTCATCGAAGGTAGGGTGATCCCGTAGATACACATGGTCGATCTAATCAATGACGTCATGCACGATCGACGTCAAGGTGCGGCCCGAGGTCGGGAGCTCTTAGCCCAGCAATTCAGAGCGCTGAACATCCAGAGAGAGTGGGTTCCAAATAAGGCGTGGTGGAACCTCACCAAAAACGAGTCGGTCTTGGACACACGAGCCTCCTCCTCATCATTCACATCCGCACCCTCACCCTCAACACCATCGACACGACCAGCGTCAACGACAGTGATGACTTACATGTGTGACATACAGACATGTGTGACATACAAACAGATATACAGACATGTGTGGACATACCGACATGTGCGACATACAAACAGACAAACGTACATGTGTGCATAACATGTGCGTGATATTCTAACATACATACATACTTCTGTGGCATACAGACATGTGTGACATAAGTACATGTGTAACATATTAAAACATGTATGACAAACATGTGTGACTTACAAGCATGTGCTACTTATGTGACATAAATGTGTCATATACACCCATGTGTGACATACTAACAGACATGCATGTGTGACATACAGACATGTGTAACTTACAAAGAGACATACAGACCTGTGTGGCATAATACATGTATGACATACAGACCAATGTGACATACCGACAGTCACACATAGTTGTGTGACATACATACATGTGTGAGATGCGGTGTGACGTTTGTGGTTCAGTGTGATAGCCTCTGTGTCATCTATCTATGATCAACACATTAGCATAGTATACTTTGTGTCGGCTAGGGTGCACGATCAAACGACATTAGTGATGAAGCAGAGCGATACTACACCCATGACACCATGACATCTGAACTACGGACAATCGAACATCAGAGATCATGCATACTAAGTGGACGCAGACGACTGTCATAGTTAACGCACATGAAAAGGACTTACATCTGGCCAGACAATGAGACACAGTTGTGGGGAGTTCGAGCTGATATCTGGCTACGATACCTCCAGGTACCCCTTTTTACCCTAGGATTGGGTCGGTGGTGGACAGGTTCAAGTATCTGGAAAATTACTTCTCCACATTGTACTTCTACGAGCCAGATTCAAATTAACGGGAGGTCAGAGCAAAGATCATGGAAATAGATATTATGGCTGGCTGGACTTAACATGTCATGGCGTGAATTAAGATTTATATGAAAACCATGGAGTTGTTAAACTATTTAACTGGGTTTATCTGGTGGACACTAGACCAAACGCCAATATAGGACCATCTCATGATAAAACTATGACTTTGTATGGTAGGATCGTAAACCCCCGCCCTTACATGACGGTATGCCTATTGAACGATTTATAGGACATTAACGATTTTAACAAGATATGACTAATGAATATATTACCACTAGCGGAGGAGGGATAAACTATTAACAAGGTAAAACCCAGTTTCAGGCGTGTGCAAGACTCAAACCATCTCGAAGCGTATGCTTGTGTCAGACCAATCACATCATTTACCAGTAAAATATAATCAATCGTAATCCTAGATGAAATTCCCCTATCCTAATCCGTATATATCTCTCAAGCTCCAAAAATATGAGCACAAACAATAGGATTAAAAAAACATAACATTGTTATAACATGGTAGTACAAATGTTTATTTAACATGCAGATAACTCATATATGTGAAGTTTATAAATGAATAAATAATAATATCTTATAAATAAGCATGAGGATGTACAAGCAGTTTCAACAGTTTGGTGATTGGTTGTTCCCAAAGTTGTCGATGCGGCAGTCATTCTCGCCAAAAGCGAAAACGTTGATTTTCCCGCACCTGGCCATGTGGTTTGATGAGTTTGTAGGAGACGATCCGCCAGCGGACCCTGAACACGAGGTCTCCTGATTTATATCGGACTCCACCGGTTTACCGCTCACACGGGTTTTAACATCAAACCAGCCATCCTCTGTTTGCGTACAATCCATCATCACATTCCATATCCAGTATTCTCCGGAATAACTGAAAAGTATCGTTGAGCAAAATGTGCTATGATGATATGATAATGAAATAAACAGAATGAATATAGGGATTTGTCTTCTCTAATTCACTTCTGCTTAATTAAATACCTGAGTGTTGTTGAGTTGATTCTATTGCAAACCAATCAGTATTTCAACTGCAGTGCAATATTACTATAGACATTTACAAAGGCTTTTACTTTTACGAAAAGAATCATCGGCCTAGATTTTGTTTATAATTATTGCTGTGGCAACATCAACTAAGGCTCTATGTCTTTAGGAATGATCCAGACTCGATCCGGAATTTGCCAATTTCAAACATATTTACATTATTGTTTGTTTAAAATGACAGGCATTAGAGCGGATAGCTCTAACAACACTATTAAAACTAACAAGTAAGCAAAAAGTATTAAAACGTACGTATTGTATCTGTTGTAATAGGTGCTTGTGGATGCAAAATATGTGTACATCATAGGCGACCCCTCGGCATCACTCATATCAGGTTCATATCTCCCTTGGGTGGATTCTTTACCCGTCCAGTCTAACACCGTATCATTCTGGCGCCAACTGTGGTATTTGTTTAGCCGAGTACTGGCATCCATACACATATTAACGTACCTGATTGGTAAAGTACACAGCGATGACTCCTGTGCACCTGCAACAAAGAGTTATTGATTTAAAGTATATACTGTGAGTTTACACCACAGATCGATTGTAAAGATGCGATCAGGGAACAGCATGTATTCAGGGAATAGCGTTTATATAAGCTCTATAACCTGTTCCACAATCCCAGTTTTTTAATTCTCTGGAAATAAAATACTGTTTAAACACCTCTTAATCTTCTACGAAATAAACTTGTGAAACATGTGGAATAATAATATTTCACTAACTTATAGTAGGCCCTATCTCCCACGGAACTTTGAACAATTGTATCTAGTATAAGACTGCAATGAAAACCAAACGCATGGTACAGAAAGTGCCACATTATAAATGACCAACGCGGTGTAGTAATATTTATAAGCTTTGAGATGTGTGATGAACGTGTCAATAGCTTGTACCAAATTTTACAGATATTTCGAAATGTATCTCGAGTGTTTTTTCTTTATGTACGTACCAATTGGTATAAAGAAATTGTACATAGGGTTGGTGCTATAATCCGGAAACTAAGGTTGTGCGAGTGTCAGTAAAATACTGGATATATCGCAGACAAATACCTTAAATCAGACAGGCGTCTGCGCTTGTCAGTCAATTACAGCTTATTAAAGCGCCTTTCGTTACAACCGTCAACAGCGAGTTTCAGCTAGTGTCTTGAACGCACATTGGTCATTTCATTTGAGCTGTTCAGAGATGTGTAATGGTGACTGGCTGACGAAAGATGGTGTAAAATTCATGCGAAGGCAATATAACGTGTGGGTCATGTGCATATATTGTTTACTTCAATTTACATGCGTTAATTCTGAATCAATAAGAGTGTAGATGACTGTTCTACATACAATACCATGGCTATGCAACACCATCAATGCCTGCAAAACTGTGCAGGCATGAACATGAACATGAAATCTCATCTAAATAAACTTACAATTTGACTTTCCTCCTCGAAGAAATACCTCATCCAAGCTACTATAGCTTGATACTTGTCTCAAAAACACCACAGTTTCTTGCCAATCCTCTCCTACAAACAAAAAAACACAGCTCTATTAATATCATCTAGATCTGACCATTATATTTGACAGGTAGTTCGTGTGATTGGCAGGGCCAGGTTTCAGGTTAGTTTGGTGATTGGCTTAGGGATTTGTCGATAATATAAAATACGAGCAATTTGGACAATTCTCTCATCCGCTTTGTGTGTTATCTCAAGATTCTGATCCACTAAACCTGATTTGTATTTACCCTTGGATCCGCTGAAGCTGATTTGTACTTACCCTGGACAACGCTCGTATCCGCTGAAGCTGATTTGTACTTACCGCTGGAAAACCTGATCAGCTGAACCCGATTTGTACTTACCCCTGGACAACACTCGTATCCGCTAAACCCGATTTGTACTTAACCCTGGACAACACTCGTATCCGCTAAACCCGATTTGCACTTACCGCTGGAAAACACGTATCCGCTGAACCCGATTTGTACTTACCCCTGGACAACACTCGTATCCGCTGAATCCGATTTGTACATACCCCTCGACAATACTCGTATCCGCGGAACCCGATTTGTCCTTACCGTGGAAAACACTGGTATCCGCTGAACCCGATTTGTACTTACATTTACACAACACTCAAAACTACTGAACCCGATTTGTATATACTTATGTACACTTTGATCTGCCGAAACCGAATTTTACTTGCATTTGTTCAACATTCTGAACTACTGAACCAGATGTGTACACAAATTATGAAATACACTTAGATCCGCTGAACTCGATGTATGCTTGCATTCGTACAATACTCCAAACTGCACGGTTTTTGTACCTTTGAACTACTTTGAACTACACTCCGATTCGATAAATATGAACTTTACGTACAGGCCGAGTGCGCTACTTGCCTTTATTAAATAACATAAACATAATTTCACCTTCATCATTGGTTGATCTTTACTGTCCCTCCAACCATCCCAATGCGCTATAAACATGACTAGCGTATGTTTAGTTGTGGCTGTCTACCTATAGTATAGGCTCACGGTCATACAAAGGTTGTCCAAAGATCCGTAAAATTATGCAGGCATATAGACCTACCACGATGCCTTGTATATGGTATCATTTGGTTAATCGCACCTTAAAAATTGACATTCAATCTTTTGTAAAGAAATACAAAATCTTCGCAAAAAAATCAGTTTATCAAAAGAAAATGAGTCTGTGAAAGTTACCACCAGTTTCGGTTGTTGAAGGCGATGTCCTAAACGTTGTGGAAGTTGACGGCTCTGTTGTCAATGTAGTTATTTCTAGTGTTGTAGACGTTGATGGCTTTGTTGTCGATGTTGTCATCGCGGATGATGTGGAAGTTAAAAACTCTGTTTTCGATGCAAACATTGTCAGAGTTGTGGAAGTTGACGGCTCTGTTGTCGATGTTGTGATTGCCGCTGTTGTGGAAGTTGACGGCTCTGTTGTCGATGCTGTCATCGCGAGCGTTGTGGAAGTATACGGCTCTGTTGTCGATGTTGTCATAGCGGGCATTGTGGAAGTTGACGGCTCTGTTGACGATGTTTTCACTGTAGGCGTTGTGGAAGTAGACGGCTCTGTTGTCGACATTGCCATTTTAGGTGTTGTGGAAGAAGACAGCCGTGTTGTCGATGTAGTCATTGTGGGATTAGGGAAAGTTAACGGTTTTGTTGTCATTGTAGGCGTTGTTGAAGTTGTTGGCTCTGATGTCGATGTAGTCATTGTGGACGTTGTGGAAGTTATTGGCTCTGATGTCGATGTAGTCATTGTGGGCGTTGTGGAAGTTATTGGCTCTGATGTCGATGTTGTCATTGTAGGCGTTGTGGAAGTTATTGGCTCTGATGTCGATGTAGTTATTGTGGGCGTTGTGGAGGTAGACGCCTCTGTTGTCGATGTTGTCATTGCTGGAGATGTGGAAATATACGGCTCTGTTGTCGACGTTGTCATCACAGGCGTTGTGGAAGGTTGTGGCTCTGTTGTCGATGTAGATTTTGCTAACGTTGTAACAGTTAGTGGCTGTGTGTTTGGCATAGAAGTTGATGATTGTATTATCGTGGTAGGAATGGTTGTACTTAATGGTGTCGTGGCTGAGAGAGACAGAAAACTGAGATGGAACCCGGGAAAATGTTCGATAGTCCCTGTTATAAATTTAATCTCTATTGATGAACTTTGTGACACACGAGGTTGTGGCACATCTGAACCACAGTACTTTATTCCAGTCTGTAATAAAACAAATCTTTTTCAGTTACTGTTGCGGTGCGTTTAATCAGAAAAACTAGTTTTATTAATCAATGTTAAGACTATCAATATAGTCACGGAACTAGTGTAGGTATATCAGGTGCTTTTTGTCATATGTATTCATAACAGGCTTAGATTGCTTGTTTATTTGACACATAGTTTATTTCAGTGACTACTAGTCCCGTGATGCAAATGGTGACGGTGAACTTGGGCACTACAAATCTGGAGCCCCACAATTATTGAGTTTTAGGGTTCTGTCAGTTAGACAAAGGAAGGGTCTAGGAGAGGCTATGGTTGGGCTGTGCTTTGTGCCTAAATCTGGCCCGGAATTCAGAGATAATTCAACTCGTAAGATATACGACTATTAAGAAAACCTTGTGTGGGTACAAATATATGGAACTCTGAATAAATAATTTACTATGGCATAATTAGGTGTAATTTCATTTTTGTTCAACATTTATTATTGATAAAGTAAATACTTGGATAAATCAATTCCAGAACTTAAGTTAGCTTACCGTCTGGGGGTCTTTGATTTCCAGATAATCATATGCACAGTTTGGAGAATCTTCAATACGCATATCATTGAATATAATTTTAATCCGCTCAGAATCAAGAGCTTGAAGTGTCCAAATGCAGTTCTGGCTAGGTGGATAGTCGTTAGGGTAATTAGCTGATGTGATATTTGTTGGTGTCCACACAGTTTGTCTTGTACCACCACAGGTTCCTTAAAACAAGTAGGAATTACATAATCACTCACTGTCAAGATTCTCTTTATCTGGTCCAATAATTTGTCCATGTCAGCAAATGTTAGTCTGGGAGCATTAGGCCTACGGGGTTAAGTTTTTGAAGATGTGGGGCTAGTATTTTTAAACCATCCCTTTTTTCAAATTGGCGCGTGTCATTAAACAAAACTCACGATCATAACATTTAAAGCCAATGAGCAGCTTTCGTTAATCATTAAGATAACGGCTAGCATTAAACTTACAACTTACGTTAATATTTGAGACATTTTAAAATGATGTATATTAGCTCCGCGTGGATAAAAAATGGGTAATGACAGAAAGAAATAAAGAAAATAAATACGGAATGGGACATACGAGCAGAAGGAAAAGCTTACCGGGGGCAGGAGTTGTGACAGGTACTTCCGAATGATCTGGTTTAACAGAAAAGGGCAATAATTTCATAATTAATTTATTGAATCAACAAATCAACAAAAAGCTGTTGTGGCGTCCTGTTATGTCCTGTGATTGTCTTGTATCTTGTCATTTTTGCAAAATAAATATCTTGATTACGAAATAGTTTATCAAGTGCTCAATTATAATTACAATTCGAATGAGACATTTTTGGTGATTTATGAAAACAGGAAACGGTTTGCCAGACAAACCTCAATAGTGTCACACCTCTGGAGCTTCCATTTGACGGCTTTATGATTATCGTTGAGTAGCAAGAGGATAATTGTTTCAAAATTCTTTGATGGTGTAATTTGTACTAGAAGATAATTGAAATGGTGTGTATGGCAAATTTGAACAGGGGTACATTCGTTCTTCTGGAGACCTTCGGCTTGATATATAGCTTCCCCCGGGTTGGTAATAGTTTTATATATACCGGAAATTTTGAATCTGTGATGAATAGCACTTCATACTTGAATGTTGCTTCTATAACGACCGACGTAACGACCGACGTAACGGCCATTGAATGAAAAGATGACTAAGTCATTGCAAATTAAGAGAATAGGTTATAATTCTTTCGACTATTTTCTAGGAAAATACTGTATATGTACATTTTTGTTTTTTTTAACCAGTCATCCAGTATGGATACATTTTTGTTACACCGGTATTCAATATGTTCCTATGCCCATAATAGGGGCTGAAGACAAAATAACATAAAATATTTTGAATCTGAAACTGGGAACATGGAGCCAGTATAAACCAATCTTGATAATTTAAAGTCATTCCCTCTAATAACCAGAGAATTCTCTCCTTATATTCCATGTTATCATGAATGGCATTGTATTTATTTACTTGGTATTTTACGGCTTGTCGTACTCACGGATATTTCACAAATATGACGAGTTTGCATAACCGGTGTTTATCAGAAAACCAATCAGGAAATCTTGTGAAGCCCACAGTTCAGTACCCAAATCCAATTAATGTACCGCAGGTGAGTCCAGCATAAACACCTTTCTACTTACCTATTGCCTGGAAACTTAAATGAAATCCTCTTCTGTTGACTACATTGTCAGACAGAAACACCACTTGTACTACTGGCCCTGAGCTAAAGTATGCTTGAGGAATGTTCGATCCGCAGAGAGTTCGAATAACCTGATGAAGTCAAACAATGTCAGCACTTTATTTTTATGTCAAACAATGACCAAATGAAAGTTTATGTTGAAATAAAATTGAACTGCTTCAAATTACTTGTCATTTTAAAATGGGTTGTGTAGAAAATGTGAACCATATAATTTTAGTAGTAGCCTTAATTTGTTAATAACACGTAAGTTTGTCCTGTTAGAATCCACGACAATCGTTCCGGCGAAATTTGCTCCGGCGACAATTGCTCCGGCGACAATTGCTCCGATCCCAGTATTGACCTGCTGATTTGGGTACCATCCCTTGCAACAATTGTCGCCGGAGCAATTGGTCGCAGTGCGCATGTGCATCGGTTAAGACATGTTTAGTTGAGCTCTCTGAGTCTGTGGACTTGTGGTGACTATTAAGCTGATATTTTGTAAAGTAATTAAGGGCGAATTACTATCTTTTATTGATCAACATGCCTCCTAAGAAAAATGGTGCATCAAAGTTAAAAAAAATTCATTTGACCGACGAATCTGAGGAAAATTCCCCCACACCGGAGTCCGTGCAGTCCGATCAGAACAACGTGGCTCAAGCAGGAACGGACATCAGCAGTTCAATTGACCAGGTACAGTCAGACAGTCTTCCAACCGCTAATCAATTTAAATCTCTTGAGAACTTTATAAGAAAAATCATTTTGTGACATTCGGCTTTCTCTCAACAAAGTAATTGTCAACACGACCTGACCGAAAGAATGGCTACCGTTGATCGTCAGCAAGCTAATTTTTTAAAAGAGTATTGAACATTCTGATTTGGAAGTGTGTCAATTGAAAACCAATGTCACTGAAGATATAAACAAACTGAAAATGACTCATAAACAGGTAGAAAATTTAACTGAAGACAACATTGAACTGCAAAATAGTGTTAAATCTTGAACGCTATAGTAGTGAGTTCAACTTAAGATTTGGAGGTATTCCTGAAACAAAAGACGAAAACTGCATAACAATAATTCAAGGTATTATTAAAGATGATCTCAATAATTCGTCGGACATTAAAATTGAAAATGCTCATCGTGTAGGCAGACCAAAGGTAGGCTATAACAGACATATAATCGCTTAATTTGTTTACACTAGCGTCGGGAAGTTTTGATAGCCAGTAAATCACAACTGAAAGATAAACCAATATGTGTAACTGATGACCTTATTCCCGAGGGTCGACAACCTAAAAATCAACTACGAGAGACAATGGACAAATATTACCGTTAAGGTAAAAAAAAGGTACGATTTTCGAGAGGCCAGTTTTAACTTGATGGTAAACATATTGTGCCAAAACTCACGGATTGATCACTGAAAAGGTGTCAGTATTTGCATTCAATGTTATACCGGTACAATAGCGTAAATCTCCACTTTAGCTCTATATCAACTCGGTTGATCAATAATAGCGTTGTGATAAACACTCATCACCACAGGGCTCACATGTACCAATAAAGACCCAGCTTTTCCCATATTGGACTCCTCGGTGTGGTTGTGTTTCATTCTCCACTACATCTTTAATTGCCATTTCATCTTTACCTTATGACCGTTAGTGTTACCAATAGTTTAAGAACTGTAAAGTCTTTCCCACCATAGCCCGATCTGGTGACACTATTACTCTGTGACGCAAGACATTTTATGATTTCATAAAATGATTTCTAACATGATCGGCGATGTTGTGAGCATTATACAAACCTTTGCAATCTATAGTAACTGCCCTGTAAATATGTTTTTGACGTGAGTAGTGTCAACCCACAACGACGCACTGTGCTATCACTACTGTAATAAGTTATGTCCCTACCTCACGTAACAGGTCAACCCCTTCAAATGTTAAATGTCATGCCAAACGACATCGCTGATTTATATAACTGAGGCGTTCTTGGCAGCACTATGTCCTCATTGTGTACATTACCGAGTGGCTATTTCTAACTTTTACTATTATCCACAGAGTTTGATGAGCTCATATTGAGCAGCATGTCTTTTAATGTGATTATGATGATTTCTCTTATGTTGTTTTTCTTCTTTTTTTACACAAAACAATCTATTCGTAAGATCTTAACTATGTACTCAAACGTCTATAACAATAATAATAATAAATTTGTACTTTATATATTTCAGCGCTCTCACACGTGATTGGTTACACTTAAAAGATAGATCTCATTATTTTAATGATGGATAAAAGCCCAAACCTTTCTTTTGTTCCATTCCCTTGTCAGTTTCCAACCCTTTCATTTCATGACGATACCGACATACCTCTACGGACGGGCCCTAATAACACTAACAACACGCCAATTGATTACATCGATAGTCTATGTTTCAATCCTGTACAATTAAACGATGTCATTAACAACAGTAAATGTAATACTGATGACAACTATTATGAGGCTGTGCAAAATTAATTCTCAGCAATGTAAATATCAAACAAATACTAGTTTTCGGTCTGAAGTAAATTCATTAAACATCCCTGGGCACAATCATCTGTCATTCTGTCATCTTAATGTGAGGAGCCTCAGTAAACATTTTGATGAAGTTGTTGGTTTTCTTGACTGTATTGCAGAGCGCTCGGCAAGCAGTGTCGTTCAGAAGCGAGCCCTACGTAGCGACAGCGCGCGCTCGGCCTCCTGAACACGCCTCAGTGTATTGTAATTGGACATTCCTACATTCGCCGATTAAAACAGCTAACAGAGAATAGCCCTGTTTTTCTTAATTTGGCATTAGATGGTACGTCTGTACAGGTCTCTTATTTTAGTGT
>JAUELC010127452.1:0-18212 GCA_031471745.1 Cryptochiton stelleri
TATAGCATCTAGCACTGTAAATTTTCACATTTTGTCTTATTGCACCATAAATTATGTCCTGTCATTGTCTGGTATCTTGTCATTATTTGTTGCCAGTGGCGTCGAGGGTTGTTTCTTTCACCCATTGGGCTGGTACGCCGTCATATGAGTGAAATAACCTAAAGTATGGCGTAAAACCCCAATCAAACAAACAAACAAACACTGGGAACAAAGAGATTTCTGTTGTTTTTTTTAAGAATCAAATAAGATACTTCAAATTTAGATTCTGGCATATTAAATATTCACTTGAAAAAAAACAAGAACAACATTAAGATGTCATTTAGAGTGTTGAGTCTTATTTTTAAAACTTTATCAAACATTTTATCTCTTTTATTCTTTAAAAAGAAACGTAATTAAAGTTTTTTATACTATATGATATCTAAAATAAGATGAAGATTCTAAGAATCTTTCTTTAATTTCTACTTAAATGACAAAGTCTGATGGTAAATTGATTTTGTGCAGTGTCATCGGTTTTTGGACCATCTGTTGTTGAAACATTATTAAGACCGAGGAACGAATCTTTTTGTAATCAATTTGCAATAAATTTTCGTGGCATGACATTTACTAGTGTGCTATGTACTAAATTAGTCTGTCTTTTTAAATCGAATTGCAGCTCTCATTAAATCTAACTGGACACAAAGCTTGATCTTTCAACTGGAACAACTTAATTCTTTGGAGAATATTTACAAAACTGTAACTATTGAGAGATCAGAAATTGTCACTTTTTCATAAAAGACCACAAAATAAATCATAAGAAAGAATCCCTTAAAACCCTGTTGTTCCTCTGAAGATTTTAACATGACACACAAGTATTATCATTTGGATAAAAAAACGATTACTTCAGTATGACCTAATATTTCAGCATTTATGATGCCATCATCATCATATCATGTCCTGATAAAATCATCATAAATGCTAAAAATATTGAGTCAAAATAAAAGAGAATAAAATAGTAGAATCTCTCAATGTGGATGTATATTTTGAAAGTCTCAGAAATGGCAAATACATGTAGTTCTAGTCTACTTGTATATAAAGCAAAATCATGGGAACGTTTTAAAAACGCTTGAAAGTAATTCAATTTGTGGGTGTTTCAATTGTGAATTTAATACTGAACTTATTACCTTGTTATAACTCTTGATATATATTAAACTAATGTGTGTAACCTCAGAAAGTCAATTACCTGTAGTAATGGACACTGGGATGGCTGACTATAATCATCAGTCTTCTTGCTCACTGTGGTAAAAACCCTGGTAATTTCAATAGAAAAATTCTTAAAATTTTGCACATAGATGTAACAGGAAACTTGAGAAGATATCTTGTTGACAGATCGATAAATTTAATAAAGTATTATATAAAATTAATAACCATTCATTTTTATTTAAATGGGAGCACAGATGTAATGGAATTAGGTTATTTACAGTAGAAACATTGCATGTCAACACCCCATTGTATCAACAGGTATCAGATTACAAGGAACCGACATCATAGAAAGTGTGATGTTCACGAAATGAACCAATTTTGTGCTACCCTAGTTAAGAATGTCGGTAAACCAGGAACTCTTGCCACTGTCCACAGCAAAAACAGGCTGTTTTTTTTTAACTCAATTATATTATTGTTCATATATATTATTTTACTGTAGCAAACTATATAATTGTTTTGTTCTTGACATACAACTATGGACTAACTATTGGAGTGTTCTCTTTGTAATCAATAGATGATAGGATCAAATCTTGGTCATGTCAGATTAATTAATTAAAGACACATACGCACACAAAATTAGGGTTTTTCAGCAAATTCTGATTGCCTTGATTTTAACAAGTTTTGAAGTTTGTTCATAAAAATTAAAACAGTCACGTTGAAATACTTTGACAACTTCTGATGAAAGGATATGTCAGAGGGCCGGCCATTTTTCCTCATATGATTCAACAAAGCCTTTGATCTCACCACGCTGAATGACCTTGATTGTAAACACTTTGAATCTTGTAATGGTGCGGGGCTAATAACCTTTGACTTGGAGTAATGTTGGTACATCAAAGCATGGCCCACATTTGGCAGCAAATTGACACTCAATTAATGTTGTTATTTTTAAACTTTCATTTAACCTGCAAATCTAGGGATGAAATTAACAGAAAGCCTCTAACTTTGACTTCTTGAGAACAATATCTTTAACTCATGTGATTCTGCAACAACAAAACATATCCAATTTTTGGGTGCATATGTGTCTTTAAAAACAAGAATTGTTTATTACTTCCTTGACACTCGGTAATGAAAGGTTTGCTCAGTGTCAGTTTACTGTCACTAGGTGGTGTGTCCTTATTTCTTAAGGAGGTATTTAATGTCAGCTGTAGTTTTTTAAATATAATTTATCAAATATTTTTGCGATGAATTTAAGTGTGTCAGCTAATCTAGGTGGTGTGTCCTCGTTTCTTAATGAGCTAGTTTCATGTCGGCTGTAGTTTGTAATATATATCCTATGATTTTCTGAAGGAAATTTAAGTTCTGGTATGTCGATTAATCTGTTTCAGCAACAGACAATATCAGTTCCCCATTCTTTGGAAGCTGGGGGGAGGTGGCCTTTATAGCAAGTTATGTAATTTCGGAGGCCCTTCTTTGTTATGATTTACAAAGATAACTGACTCTTCTTTCACAACCACGGACATTGCTATTGGTTTTTCTGGAACTCCATTTCCCTCAAACAGTTAATAGTTTCCTACGTTGAGAACCATTGGTGAATTTTTAAAGGAAAATCAATGAAAAACCATTCTGAAGTTTCCATTGGTCTTTTTCAAAAGCTCCTAATCGATTACATCTTTTCAGAGTCAGACTCCAAATCATCTGCAGTAAATGCCTGTCACCTTGTAGATGAGTGGTCTTACTGGATGGCATTTACTGAGCTGACTTTTTGGTGCCTATAAACTATGAGGGTCGAGGGTTCGACTCACGTATGGGTCTCGGCCTACACAATTTTGTGAACTAGTATCTGTCCTACAGAGAGTGATATCCCAAAATAACGAAAACACTGTAAATGGCAAATTTCTAACTGTCCCAAAACTTATTTTAAGATTTTTATGTAAGCTTTTATTATGAACTTTTGATCTGTTCAAATTTTGTGACAAAAAATACATACAAAAAGTAAAAATACCTGTTCAAATATTTTTGGGGGAGTTATTGTGTTGCTGTTTTTTTTCCTATAAAGCCTGTTTGTGTTGTTGTTGTTCAGGTTGTTGTTTTCCTGATTGGTGTTATTTCGTCTGTGACTAACCAATAAATAGTTAATGAGAGGTGTCAAAAATAAACATGTCACAATGTCCTTGCTCCAGTTCACCTCAAAAATAACATGGAGTTATTGATAAAGGACCGCGCGACTTAGAAACAAAGCCAACTTCCTCAACTCTGTCATCTGTTGCCATGGGAATCCAAGCTTCCACATCTCTTATAAGCATCTTAAGAGCATTGATTCAGTGATCTTTTGGAGTAATTTGAGTATTTCAGCTGCCATGCTGTATGTTCTATCCCAGCACCTCTTAGTTTCTTCAGGGGTCTTATTCTGTAGCCTCTTATGTACTTTCAGTGGTCTGTCTTTGTTATATGATTTACACAGATATCTGACTCTTCTTTCAGAACCACTGACATTAATATTGGTTTTTCTGGAACTCCATTTCCCTCAAACACTTAATAGTTTCCTAAGATGAGAACAAATCAGTGGATATTAAAGAAAAATCAATCTGAAACCTTCCTGAAACTTTAATCTAGATATTTGTCAAAAGCCCCTAATCAATGGTGCCTTTTATCCTTCTAATCAACTATTCCTCTTAAGAACCTAATCTTTTACTGTTTCTTATTCGTATTTTTTTTTTAGCTCCCCTGACTTTTTGACAACTTCTGATGAAAGGATATGTCAGTTCCAAATAGCAGTACTCCTAAAATACCTCTTTTAAAAATTGAACACTTAAATATTACCTCAAATCTAATTACAAGTAATCAAATATTCAACACTTCAGTTTATTACGCTGCGATACTAAGCCTGTCAAACTGCATGAAATATTAATCTTGATTAAATTTTTACGTCAAGTAACATACAAAAAGTAAAAATTATTATTTTCCTAGCCCAGCTCTCCCGACATTCTGTAAGACATCTCATTCTATTATTCGTGACGAAGCAAGAAACACTGATTTTTTTATTGCTGTTCTTGTTTCCTAAAAATGTCCTGACTTATAGTCTATCAAGTAGTTGATAATTTAGTGTATATATGATATCGAATTCGTGACCAGTGTGTTTCGTAATTTAGCATAGTTTGCAACTTGCCCAACTGGAGTTTTTCTTTGTTCTATTCTCGCCTTGTGGTACGTTTTAGCATCTCGCCATAGCATTCCAGCTGTTTTACAAGCTTTTTAATACTATTCCTTGGATTTGTTTACACTTTCATGGATATTACCTGGGAAAAATGTTGCTGGTCCATTTCGTAAGTGTGTTTCGTAATGTAATGTGAAGAGTCTTTAGATTTCAGGAGAGCTGGGCAGGGGAGATAATTATTTTTACTTTTTGTTAGTTACTTTACATACAATGTAAAGATTAAATTTCATGTGAGTATCTAGCTCAGAAACAAGAAAATTATCTCTAAATTTCCCAATTTATCCTTTATGTTATACCAGCTGAGTTTGAGTTCCTTTCACATGTCTTAATTCAGAACATTCTGCAGAAGGCATCTTTTGCTTCACTCGCACCTTTGTTGTTATATCCTCCGTCTTGGGCCCCAAGTGACCACAATAAATTATGTTCAAATTGATAAAGCAGTTTTGGAGAAAAGCGTGAAAAAAACAAAAGAAACAGATGACAGACAGGCTTGTGACATGGATTCTTTTTATAGTTATTGTTTTGATGCACTGTAAGAGTACAGTTGAGTTTACCTGGGACTAGAGGCCATGTTGACATGATAAACCGATTAATTAGGCTCGGTTTTATTGACATGATACATAGAGATGTGTCAGTAGTTGTTTGTGGAGAGCGTAATAACATGCTGTATGCACTGTGCACATGTAGGTGTCGAGCCATGATCCTGTAAATGTCACTAGGTTAAGATAGTGTATTTAGCTAAAACCACAACAAACTTCAAAACTCGCAGTTTACTTCGACTGCTAAACGAGGCTCGCTTCACTTTATCTAATTCTCTCTCTCCTAGGCGCATCAGTTTTTTTACTTTTGGAGACGTTAGAGAAATTTCTGTCTCTTTTTATTGCATGTCAGAACCGTCAAATTTCTCAGCTCAATTTGAGCTCTAAATGAAGATCATTCCACCTGATTCACCAATTAAGCCCATTTTCTTTGATCACGGATCATTAGTCTTGCATGCCGTGTGACATAACCCTTAAAATCACCTGATCAACTTCCCATTTCAGGAATCATCTTTTCTACTTCAGGCTTCATTTCCACATCACTGGCTTCTTTCTAGCTGTGTTTTTTTTCCAGTTGTTTCCTGTTTGCAACTCAGGTGCTCCTCTATCTAACGAGCATCATGAACCCGTTGCTTTAGTGGTGTCTTGTACTGATAATTTATACGTCATGTGATTGTCTTGTATCCTGTCATTGTTTTTTTACTGTCTAGTGCAAGGATGTTTGCCTCACTCATTGCACAGGCAATAACTGCTGTGTAAAACTCAAACCAAACAAACAAATGTAGTTATTTTTCATATTTCGAGTGAAATTGTGTTGTTAGCAGCTAAAATGCCGGCTCTTTTTCAAATTACCACCAAAGTGTTTCTCAGAGAAAACAATTACCTTGAATAATTATATCCACCGTATAACTCTTAGAACATTTTTTTCTTAGAAAAAGTTATTTTGCAGGAATTTCTTCTAATTAAACATGAGATATATGTTCTGGCTGAGTGTAGAAGTCTATGTTTCTTGCCAATTTATCTGGCTTATAACTTTTTGAATTTTTATCCCCCTGTTTGGATTTAAAAAGTTTAATTATTCTGGCTTGTTGTTGTATCAAGCTTGCTGGGTGGTTGGAGGGAGCTTTCTGTTGCTCTGGTGTTCTCGGAGCTAAGGGACAACACGAAACCGATATGTTTGTGACGTCCTGCTATGTCCTGTGGTTGTCTTGTATCTTGTCATTGTTTGTTGCCAGTGGCGTATTGGGTGGTTTCCTTCACCTATTGGGCTGGCGCGCACGCCGTTATATAATTGAAATAGCCTTAAGTACAGCGTAAAACCCCAATCAAACAAACAAAGAATTGTATCAAGTTTGTTATTAATTATTTCTTATTGAGTCAAGGTTAATATATATTACTTTAAATCTGATATTTTCTTCATTACTTGCAAATTTCTAATCCCCCACTCCCTTATATCTAGCAAATTGATAGTGATTACCTCTTCAGGTAATTGGGTTTTTTTTATAAATCACTATGAAATTTAGGCAGAGTTGTCATTAGGTACTTGTTAGGGTAGGCCAGGAAACTGTCAGAAGTGTTCTACAGAGAGATAGCTTGAAAACTGCCAGATATTTCGACAAATTACCCCCAACATGTTTCTCATAGAAAATTATAACCTTGGATAATTACATCAATCACATTACTTGGAGTATATTTTCTTTCTTCATAAAAACTCAAGTAAAGAGGTTTCTGAAATTACTTCAAATTAAGGCAGAACTAAGTTTTATGAGCTGATGGCCAAAACTGTTGACAAGTGTTCCTCGCAATTTTAATGCTACATGTAAGTGACATTTTGAGAAAATTAAGGTCATTGCTCTTTCCTTCGCTTAAAACTAGAAACACATGATTCATAGTTTATTGATATACCAATGTCTGTCTTATAAATAATTTAGACATGAAGTGTAGAATATTTCTATGACTATGATCTTATAAATGGGTTATTTTTTTTTATCTTTTTTTATATTCAATTTTTTGTTTCTGAATATTTGATGAGTCTGTCAATGGCGTAGGCTTTGCATCAAATGTATTTTTTGTATTTAAACATTTCACACTGCAATTTGGTATACTCAGTTACCTTTGAACATCATAGTTATGGCAATTTCACTATGACTGATAGTACATGAAGTGCCAGTTGATAGCCCAGCAGGTGGTTGCTGTTGCATTCTTTGTCTTATTGCTTCATGTTTTGTGTCCCATGATTTTCTTGTATCTTAATATCTTGCCAATGTTTGTTAATATCTTGTCAATGTTTATTAATATCTTGTCAATGTTTGTTAATATCTTGTCAATGTTTGTTAATATCTTGACAATGTTTGTTAATATCTTGTCAATGTTTGTTAATATCTTGTCAATGTTTGTTGCCAGTGACATTGAGGGTGGCACACCGTCATATGAGTATAATAACTAAGTACAGCATAAAACCCTGATCAAACAAACACACAAATTACGACACCACATACCTCACTGTAGTGTCTGCAACTTTACTTTTTATGAGCTTAAAGCAGCGTCTGGCCACGGGGAGAATGATCTGTGCTAGAAGGAGGCCCTCTGTGCTGACACTACCTTACACTATGAGAATAACGCGCTTAAGCCATTATCGCAGTTTATGTGTCTTTGTTAAAAAAGTGCAGTATAGTTCACTTAAAGCTCTATTGTTTATATTAAATCTCTATCACAATTATATTTTTATCACTTATATGACAAGTGAGACAATAACATGATTGTCGTATGTCAGTTGCCCGAGGAATCTGCAATTGTCTCCTGACAGGATATTGGCTCTCCATCAGTGTATATAAGAATATGATCGATACATGATTTGTTAATGTGTGAAGTGTCACTCTATTTGACTGATTTGTATGATGCCATTAGCCTTATCACTATAAAAGTACCTCAATCATGTCATCATCACTTAGTACAATGTAATATAAAACTGATATACATATTATATTGAATGTTTCTCTGTCTAAAGTAATCTACAGGATTTTGCGCTTTAAAGCTTATTCTGATGACTTGTAATTAGTGCATACAAATAAAGACTTTTTATGGACAACAACTTTTTTTTTTTTTTAAGCGACGTTTTGATACAGGTACTATTACCTTTATCAAGCATAATAATCAGTCAAGAAAACAACAAGAATAATTTACATATATGTTACAGTAAAATAAGCCAGTGAAAAGTGTGTATATACATGAATAATAACAAATCAGTGAAGAGAACATGGTATCATTGGATGCGTTTGTCATATGAGGAAGGGATTAGGAAGCCATCTGAAAGATGTAATTGGTGAAGTTATATATGTAATGGCTGATCTCAGGACTCGATATCAACCCATCTAAAGTCCTCTATTTAACTGTCTCTACTCAGATGCAGGGTTCTGTATCTCCATACATGGCGGGTGGTTGGTGGGAGCTTCGTGTTTTCCTGGTGCTCTCAGAGCAACGGGCAACAAGAAGCCGTTGTGGCGTCCTGTTATGTCCTGTGATTGTCTTGTATCTTGTAATTTTTTGTTGCCAGTGGCGTTGAGGGTGGTTTCCTTCACCCATTGGGCTGGCACGCCGTCATATAAGTGAAATAACCGTTAGTACAGCGTAAAACCCCAATCAAACAAACTCTACTCATGTAGCCTAAAATGCAGATGCAGATCTTTACTGAATAAATCTGGGTATTTCCTCCAGTTTTTAGGTGTCAAATGAAGTACTGTCCAATAATGATTGGTATACTGACTTCTCTGAGACATGTTATATGTGAAACATGGACTTGCTTGGAAACCAAGTTAGCTGATGAGGATAGCAAGATGGCTGCAAAATTTGATAAGGTCCCGGATTAATTTTAAACTTGTGACATCTGCGCGAATAATTTTGATTGTTTGGAATATTAAATAAACATGTTGAGTTCAGAACAAGATACAGAATTGAAGAAATGGGATGATTATTATAAAGTTGTATTAAGTCGGTAAGCATGCAATGGGAATAACACGATTTTTAACCATTTAAACGCTGTTGCTATCTCTGTACTGTAACGACTGAAATAACTCAGGAAAACATTCACATATAAAACTGTTTTATTCTTGAGATTGTTTTCCATGCAGACATTGAAATGGGGTGTTGAAAAGAAACAATTAGTTGCAGTCCATTTAGTTGTTTGTCTTATGGTAATCAACTTCTAAATACCCCTTAAAGATGTTAAAGTATGATTAGCAGTAATAAAAACACAAATACAGGTTGTTGATTTATAACTGGGCATTAACATTGAGACAGCTTGAAGCTGCTAATCCAAACCTATTTTACTCTAATAGTGCTTTAATAGAGTAATTATTTTTGTCATCAAGGAAGAATTTCTTTATTACTTGTTCATCTACATCTCCATGATCACATATGTAGAATGGTCTTTAAACCTAAGACAAAATATACTTTTATCTGTGTCTCCAGTTACATGTACATGAGGATATTACTCAATTCAATCTTACGCTTATATATCAACGCTATTACAATGTATCGATCATAGCGCCAATTATATAAGATAACGGACAAGATGACCACTGAAATAAATTGATTTGATGTTGTGTTGAAATGGTCAGTTGGGCGGATCTGTTGTGTTTTTTTTACCACAATAATGCATGAGAATCTATCCAGCTTGCATAGTGCACACCATGAACAGCAATCTATCAGCATGGTGGAATCGTACCAAGGCTGGGGCAAGTCTAAAGGTTATAGTTGGTCAACAAATGTCATCACAATTTCTGATTTAAGTGAAGCTTGAATATCACAGAATACTTGGGGAATTGATAGCACCTGAGATGCATAACTAAGATTCATAAATCACAATGTTTCTGTTCATATCCTGGGACAATATCAAGGGAGATAAGTTCAGAACTGCATTTTGCCACATGGGCTGCTTCATGGAATGCCTCGTGTTTATCTGCAACATCATAATGGCAAAGTCACTTTTACAAATGAAGAGAATCCTCATCTTTGGCCTTTGTATAAATAATTAATGAGAATGGTCATTGAAGCAAATAAACTGATTAAATGATAAATGCCAAACAAAGATATTACCCATAAATATAAATTGGCTTTTAGCACCATGGTTTGTTCCTCTAGTGTTCTGCAATATTAAACCATTACATTAAGTTGCTTACTCCTACCAGAATTTATTTTAAAACTATTTCAATACTGTTACAAATTATATTTTACGATACCTCACAAATTCAAAAACACAAATGAGCAGAGTCAGGTTAAGAGGTTTTATGTGAGGCCCCCACTACTTTTTTCAAAAGGAAAAAAAGGGAAGTAAATTAATTTTGACGTAAGTGAAATATAGAGAAGTATCCTTGAGCACGGCGTTAAACACCAATCAATCAGTTGACAAAGGCCACAGGACTACAGCCTCTAATGCCCGTTGTCTAAGTCGAGCTCTGACTGGAAACGAGTCATTCAGGTGTTTACTGTATGACTTTATTATATGTACTTTTGTTGACATTATATGAACTTGAATCTTTTTGATATTGATAATGTTGTGTCATTCTTAATAAATGCAAGGTTTTCTGTGTTAATATATTCTTACATGTAGTAGTGCGGGATTTGTGTTGATTCCCCCTGCATCTGTGATGTCCAATGGCCATGGAAGCAGTGGCGAGTCTGAATAGATTTATGAGTTCTGTCCTGGTTTTGGACAGGTGATTTGTCCTCTGAGTTGTTAACATATGGACAGATTATAGGTTGAGCGTTTCTGACAAAACTCTGCTTGTTAGTGCACCTGAGTCCTGATATATAAGACTGCTAAGAGAATTTATCATCTGTATAGCCAGGGTCATGGAGTCCCCAGGAAGAATTATTACTGCTGACATAGTATCTACCTCACATGCCATGCACCTGTGGTCACCTTAATAATGGGGTTTTCAGCAAAATAAAAAAACTTGGTTAGCTTACAATTGTTTTTATATGTGCTTCACATGTGATTCACACATCAAATGATGCAGTACACATTTGTTAGTTTGAGAGATGACACGCTGTGCTGCAATAGTAGGATACCCTAAATCACCTTAAATGTTGACCATAAAAGTACTACATTCTAAGCTATTAAAAGGACATAGAAATAATATCTGGAATCAGATGAAAATTTTGCAGTGCTTTATTTTGCCATCATTAGGAGAATCAAGCTGAGTCAAGCATCACTCACTTGATGAATGCAAAAGAAAGTGATGAAAATATTTAGATGAAAATAAGGCTTTTAATTCTTCGGTGTTACACTACTCCTGTGCCATGTCATCTGATTTCAGTAAAAAAAAATGGCGTGACAGGTTATTTTACAGTTTATTAGACAAAGTATCAATGCCAAAGTGAAAGAAAGATAACTTGTCAAATTTCTGTAAATGTATCCAAACAGCAAGCTGACCAGAGCTAGTCTCCAGAAAAAAGCAGGAATCTTATCATATTTCTTTATCTAGGACAGACTTAGCAGGAATAATGAGTCCACATGATGGCAAATTTTATTTTGTTAATACCTTTTGAAGTCAAGGGGGGGGGGGGTCTGTGACACAAACAATAAAATTGGTGATGCCTTACATGTGACACGGAAAAATTCTGATCCCTGCAAAGTCCATAATGTCTCCGTGGATTTGTGGAACAACTTTCCACTTATGGAATCTACCCTCAACAGTGTATCTACATCTAGATCATAATAAAATGGGGAAATTTCCCATTTCTCTTGAACAGGGCCGTACATACATCATGATGATTCCACATATCCAGTAACAATGGTATAAATTATTAACCTGCCGGTAAAAGAGGTCATAAATTCTTATCTATACGGTTATCTGATATCGATCTAATCGCCCTTTCCCAAAGTATCAGATATCATTGGACACAGTTCTTATCTTATAGAAAGTGAAACGCAAGGGAATCTCTGAATTCAGCAGGGTTTGAATTTCGTGAAACTTTGCAGGCCTCTAGCTGGATTCCCACACGAAGATGTATTGATAGAACTCAAAAGACAAAATTAAGCATTAAGTATCAGGATATCATTGTATGATCATAAAATAATTTCACAGTATGGAGCATTCTTTAAATAATAATATATTATCTAGTGCAAAAGTATTGTAACTGTAAACGAAAGACTCATTCTGTTCTCAATATTTCAGCGCTTTATTTGCCATCATTAAGAAAGTATTCTCTTCTGATGATGACAAAATAAACACCAAAATAATTCGTCTTCCGTACTTCAGAATTACACCACACTTGTACTACATGGTTATCAGTGGAAGCCAAGGATTCTAGAGTTCCCTTACTTTTGTATGTCACTAATCTTATCAGTGGATCTAACAAATTGATATTCCAATTCAACGTGAAGTCGATATGTTTTTTGTTTTTTAAATTGGGTTGAATTCTACTTGTTCTTATACTGGTTAGAAGCTGTGGATAACGCTGAAGCTACAGCGTCTCTATATTCGAGTGTCATAATCCATTAAACTTGCACAGGTCTTATCTCTTAAGTGTCATAAACATCACGTAGCCATTGGCCAATATTCTGTCTTGCTGTATATAGAGGGTCTATTGCCACAAGTGGATCAATATAAATTGTTATTGAAAACCTTTGATTTTGACATACAGCTTTGGTGGGAACATCCCTGAATGTGAATAAAACTAGAGGTTTAATAAATCTTTAATATATAGTAACAAGCCTATTTCTTTATTTGCATACATTACATTGCAGGTTTTCATTGTCTTGTATTTCTAGCATTGTTAGAAACATAACCAACATTTTATGTTGACTTGTGTGACAGAAACTGTCTGCATTATAATGTACATCATAGTACTTCATATACCAGTTTGGTTGGAAATGAGTGGGCTTTTGACCTGTAGCGCTGTTTGAAACGTACCAAGATGAAGACTCTTATCTATATTCTCTATCCCTTGGTCAAAGGTTCCAATAAATTATAAATCTACTGTAATATAGGGATTTTAATAATCACATGTAGGTCAATAAAATATGATATGGAATGGGTAGAATTTCACCTGTAGTCATGTTTGAAACATACCAAGATTTATGTCCAATAATATTATAAAGGCAACTATTTATTGGCAATATTAAATACCTACATAACATTGTTTATGTGTTTTGGTTAGCGTATATTGTTATGTTTTGATATGTAGTTCTCTTAGACTCGTGACAACCATGATTTTATGTTGACTGATGTGACAGAAACTATCCTTATTATAATGTGCATCATAATTTGGTTGGAAATTGATGGGCTTTTGACCTACAGCCCTGTGAGAAATGATACCAAGATTTAATGTTGACTGGTGTGATGGAAACTTATTTATATTCTAATGTAGTATTCTGTATTTTGATCTGGAGTCGGATTGATGTGATCCCTTTACCTAATGTTTGATATGAAAATCCAACGTTATGTGGCCTCTGAATGGACTATTACAATTTGTATCCATCATATTCTAGTAGATTTAAAGCTATTAGCATTGTTTTAATGTATTTCTGTTTGTATGTATACTGATGGGACAACTACTGTCTATATTCTAATTCAATCTGATGTATCTTCTGTTATTCTATGCTAATTTCTTCTCTTCCGAGTCATTTCAAATCCCGTGTTCTGTGAAATATCTATTTCAAATCCCGCTTCAGCATCTCATCAACAATCCGTGTTCTCAGAGTGGAAAATGGAACATAAGCCGAGACTTCCCCAGGAGATTGCCGTTTAATAGAATACCATTGTTCACCATGATGCCCTGTCCATTTCAATCATACCACCGCTGTGTGTATAAAATAAGATATTTCTCAGCTCACTGATCCAGGCAGCCATGTCATGTGTCAGTCCAGTAACTGATAGATAATAGCTATACGACTTTGTGATATTTGTTAAATGGCCCTATAATTTTTAGGAAAGCTGAATCTATATCTCTCTGCTGAATACTAATTTGTGTTGTTGTTTGCTTCTTACACTAGTTTACATGTATGTAACAGCGTCTGAACATCATGGTAGCTTAAAATGGAGGATATCAGCATACAGTATTTTGTGCATTTATGATTTATGTTTGTTTGTGTCCATATAATAACAGAGAATCAAGGACAATATATTATGTAAGATTTGAGAACAATATTTTTCATGTGTTCCAATATAATTCTGTTACCAGATAACTGACCTAGTTTTTTTCGTACTAAAAATCGGTCAAATGTATGTGTTCCATCCACATCATGTTTTAAGAGCTGTCATGATTGATTAATTCTCGTTGAAGAAGTACAAGACCCAAGTATTAGCATCTGTGACATGTTTTCAAGGTGTTAGGTTGTTGTGTCTGGACTGTGATTTCAATCTTCGTCAACATCTTTTTACATAAAGCCTCTTACAGCACCTAGGATTAAATCCTATGGTAACGAGCTAGGTATATGGTAAACAATTCTGATCTAGGTGACTGTTATGCCAGTCTTGAATCGATCCTTCACTGTGTGGGTACTACTAGATGATGTACACACGCTCGTTGTTTATTTGAGATCTGTTTAGTTGCAGGTCAGTCAGTGCAAGGTTGTTCCGTGTTTATTTAGTTTATGTTTTGGCAAGATTTATTTTGCTTTAGGGTATTTTGATTATCTAGTTTATTAATGCTAATATAATAAGGGAGGTTCGTCGCGGGACCACTGTTGTACAGCTTTGTTCCAATTTTGAGTTAGGATGTCATTTTATCAAAGCAATTTAATAAGCAAAAACTTTACACGAAAGTAAATTTGTACATTTTCCATTGCTTCTTAAGTAAAGTTGACATTGATAGATCTACTTGAAGATAGGATGGGTTTAATGAAGGACCGGTAGTGGATTTCTATACTAGGCACTCCTCTTCTCAAACTTATAATGATTTAAACAATGACAACATGCTAGTTATCATTCCATCTTTTAAACTAATTTTGCTGCCACTTAGGATATAGCTGGTGGACCTTTGCTTAACCAGGTTGTCAAAGCGCATTATTGTATTGCAGTTTTTGTACAAGGATGGGCATATGCAGTTATTTTGATTGTGTACAACTCTTATCAGTTCTTTTCTCTGATGGGCATTTCCTTATCTCTATATTAAAGTATGACTTTGGTCTTGTTTGATTGGATTGGAATTTGGAATATTTTGTGGGAGGTTGGCTGGAGGTTCCTGTTGCCTGTAGCATTATGCAGAGTAGCATGTCTTGGATTATAACGTTTCGGGTGGGGGGGGGCACTATTTTTGTGTTGTGGTTGTCTTGTCTGCTGTCTTAGTTGCCACTGGCTTGTGCGGTTGTTTCCACCAAACATTATACTGACACACCGTCTTTTGTTTCAAATAACGCTGAGTAAAAAAAAAATAACAAAAAAGTCAATCATTGTGTGATCTGTGTTGGTTTTATTTCTGGGATGGGAGTATGCAAAACCCAGAATTGTTTAGAAGGCTTTTGAAATTTAATTTATCTGATATGGTTTTGTTCAAAATGTCCTGTCTAAGCTGATTAATTTCACATTTTATCATACTCACTCAGATATTCATTTGTGGCATTCAGAATTTAGTAAAAACAAAAATACTTTGTATGAATTTCAGCTTATGGGTTATTTTTCCGCTGATTGACAGACTGTTACTTTTCATTGAAGAATGGGTGGCTGGTGGGGGCTTCCTATGTCATGGTGCTCACTGAGCTATGGGGCAAAACGAAGCCAATTAAGTTCTGGTGTCTTGTCTTGTTTCTTGCCATTGTTTGTTGCCATTGATGTCAAGGGTAGTTTGGGCCCCGCGCTATGGCTCAGTGGTTAGCGTGTCTGACTTCTGATCGTCCTTCGATGTACTGTAAGGGTTCGAGCCCCCCAGTCGACCACAGGTATATGAGGGAGTCACATGAGGTGACTCCGGCTATAGCGGGTGGTGTTTCTCACGGTTTTCCACCGTATTAAGTAAGGCAGAGTAAGAAGTGGATAAACTGCGTTATATAAGTGAAATACCCTTGAGTAGGACGTTAAACACCAATCAAACGTCAAGGGTAGTTTCCTTCAACCAATGTGTTTGCACGGTGTCATATGAGTGAATAACCCTAAGTGTGGCATTAAACACCAAGCCAACAAAAACAGTGCACTTTTATTGATTCTATTTTAATGAAATGTTACAAGCAAAATTGGTCAAGGCCAGTACAGTTTTATTTAACCAATTTTGGGCAAGATTAAATCAATTTTGGCTTGTCGATTGGTGGGGACGGGGGGGGGGGTCTCTGTTAACTACTATGGGGGCTTCTGGCTTTCTATTAAATCGGGGCACTTACTTACAGTATTGGGTTGGTAGCCTATACTGTATAAGCTGTGTATACCCATCACATTTAAAGCTACAATGGTGACTAGACTAGAGGCGTTTTATTTGATATACTCCTGAATCCTTATAAAAGTGTCTCATTTAAGACCATCACTGACCATCTATGTCAAGGCTGTCCTCTTCACTCCTCTGATTACCATAGATTTCCAGAACCATTGCTCTGTATTTCTTTTGTCTGCCTGTCTTAAATGTCTACAAGCATTTCATTCTGTCAGTATCTGATTGACAGCCAACTTATACCATTTTGGACTCCTTCCAGCTATAGATTTCATCTTCACAAAGGACCAGTGTATTCCTTTTCAGTGGAATTCAAACCATGTCAGCGTTTCCCTCTGTTTTCTTATTTTTCTCTCATTTTCCAAGACTCAAATCCATACTTAATTTGAGAGATTATTTTTTCAGTTCAGTCGACATGTTCCAATCAGAGTTATGTATTGTTTTTTCTCAATAGTTTTTTGAATGGCCCTATTCGATTCAGCACATACAGTAAATGGCTTAATATTTTGAATAGAACTAAGAGAAACTTGTCGACAAAATTTAGGAAATGTTTTTCTGGAGCATATTTTGTGGACTAGCAATTAGTATACTTAATAGATTTAATAGTTACTAAATGGTGTCATCTAACTTTCCCACGCGTTGACGTGCAATGTAGCTATCTGTCTCAATCGCAGGGATTTTTCAGTGGTATTTGAATAGGTTGTCAATAACATGCCAGTGGCGGACGGTTGAATGGAGCTTCATGTTGCCCTGGTGCTCTCAGAGCTAAGGTGCAACATGAAGCTGTTGTGGCATCCTGTTATGTTCTGTGATTGTCCTGTTTCTTGTCATAGTTTGCTTCCAGTCGTGTCGGGGATGGTTTCCTTCATGGACTGGCACGCCATCATATGATTGAAATAACATTAAGTGCGGCATAAAACCCCAATCAAACAAACAAACAACCAAACATGCCAGGGTTTTGTTTCCCATTAACATAAACAAAATTTGCTTCCGCAACATAGTGTTGCAAGTTGACTTTTTATGATCTAAAACCAACTAATGCAGAACATATGGTTGTGGGCAAAACCTGATGAAATTCTGTTCAATATAATATTTTGATGGATGCTGGTTAAGTCAATGTATTCCATGGTGCATTGAGGAGACACCATCACGCAATTGTGCTATTTTAAAATATTTCGTAAAAATTACATTTCTGTGTTTTAAAATCTTGGGAAAAGTTTTACAAACAAGAGTATTTACGAAACTGTCTATTAGACTGTATTTCCATTTAGGATTGGTGTGAGTACATGACCAGATTTTTTCGTCAGTGAACCTAATTTCTTAAATTAAAACGTGACTCTATTTGAATGCAGTTGTTTTTATGGTGTGAAACCCTGTTTGCCAATCGAATGTAATCCCGGTTGCGTCTTAACAGTGGATGTGAAAACACAGATTTGTGAAGGGATAAAAGTTTTTTATTGCAGTTTCATGTTTGCATCAGAATTGGAATTTGTTGATTAAAAAAAAGAAGAATTTCCTTTATCTCACTTAGATTGGATACTCACTCACTCAGTAGAGAAATACATGTTAATACCCACTTAATCTTACCTCACCCTTTGTCTTTTCTTTCCTTTTCCTTTGTATAAACTGTTTCTTGCCAGGTTGTGTTTCTCTGTCACCTGACTCAAGCTTTCATGGCTTTTACTCTGCTTTTGTTTTCTCTCTTTAATGTTCATTGTTAGGTGGGCCTATATAAACCCATTTATAGCATTGTTAGGTGGGCCTATGTAAACCCATTTATAGCATTGTTAGGTGGGCCTATGTAAAACCATTTATAGCATTGTTAGGTGGGCCTATATAAAACCATTTATAGCATTGTTAGGTGGGCCTATGTAAAACCATTTATAGCATTGTTAGGTGGGCCTATATAAAACCATTTA
>JAUELC010127453.1:0-11499 GCA_031471745.1 Cryptochiton stelleri
GGATTGGTAGGGGGATATATATTAAGTGAATAGCGAACTGCGGACTGCAGACTACGGACTGCGAACTGCGAACTGCGGACTGCAAACTGCGGGCTGCGACCTGCAGACTGTGAAATGCGGACTGGCAGGGGGATATATATCAAGTGAAAAGCGAACTGCGGAATGCGGAATGCGAACTGCGGACTACGAACCGCAGGCTGCGAACTCTGAACTGCTGACTCCGAACTGCGGAATCCGAACTGCGGACTGATAGGGGGATATATATTAAGTGAATAGTGAACTGCGCACTGCGCACGTTCGCTATTCACTGCGCACTGCGGACTGGGAACTGCTGATTGGGAACTGCGAACTGCGGACTGCGAACTGTGGCTCCGAACTGCGGACTGAAAACTGCGGACTGTGAACTGCGGACTGGTAGGGGATATATATAAAGTGAATAGCGAACTGCGCACTCCCAACTATGAAGTGTGAACTGCGGACTGGGATGGGGATATATTTTAAGTGAATAGCGAACGACGAACTCGTAAATGTTATTGAAGATGTCTACATCATGGACGATTCTTACTGGTAGGGGGATATATATATTCAGTGAACTGTGAACTGAGAGCTGCGAACTGCGGACTGAGAACCGCGGACTATGAAATGCTGACTGGCAGGGGGGATGTATATTAAGTTAATAGCGAACTGCGGACTACGAACTGTGGACTGCAGACTGCAGACTGTGAACTGCTGTTTGGTAGGGGGATATATATTAAGTGAATAGCGAACCGCAGACGGCGGACTGCGAACTGCGAACTGCGGACTGCGAACTGGGAACTGCGGACTGCGAACTGCGAACTGCGGACTGTGAAATGAGGACTGGCAAGGGGATATATATTAAGTGAATAGCGAACTGCGGAATGCGAACTGTGAACTGTGGACTTCAAACCGCAGACTGCGAATTGTGAACTGCTGACCGGTAGGGGGATATATATTAAGTGAATAGCGAACTGCAGACTGGGTACTGCGAACTGTGATCTGTGAACTACGAACGGCGGACTGCAGACTGCGATCTGCAGACTGTGAACTGCGGACTGGTAGGGGGATATATATTAAGTGAATAGCGAACTGCAGACTGCAGACTGCGAACTGCAGAATGCGAACTGCGAACTGCGGACTGAGAACCGCGGACTGTGAACTGCGGACTGGTAGGGGGATATATATTAGGTGAATTGCGGACTGCAGACTGCGAACTGCGGACTGCGAACTGCAAACTGCTGACTTAGAACCGTGGACTGTGAAATGCGGACTGGCAGGGGGATATATATTAAGTGAATAGCGAACTGCGGACTATGAACAGTAGACTGCAGACTGTGAACTTCGGATTGGTAGGGGGATATATATTAAGTGAATAGCGAACTGCGGACTGCAGACTACGGACTGCGAACTGCGAACTGCGAACTGCGGACTGCAAACTGCGGGCTGCGACCTGCGGACTGTGAAATGCAGACTGGCAGGGGGATATATATCAAGTGAATAGCGAACTGCGGAATGCGGAATGCGAACTGCGGACTTCACTTTTTGTTAAAAAATTTAAGTTTTGAAATATATTCATGCTGTCAGCTGTGGAGGAATATCATTATATATAGATATATAATCAAACAATCAATCAAATATACCTAAATAATGTAATACTAATGTAATAGCAGTTTAAGTATGCACTTCGTGCTTGTAAGACAAATGAAATAAATATTCGTGCTGACCAGATGGCAGAGTCTTACGCTTCTCTGTCCACGAATTATTTTTGAAAAGAAATTAAGAGTTGTTACTCCCGTACTATGTCTCTACCAAATAGAGTTGATGACGTAGAGGGCGAAGCTGCTATTTCGGAAATGTGAAAAGATAAATATAGTTCGATGATGAACTCTTCGGTGACTGATAATTGTAAGGCTTCTGTTCTTAAACATCTTGAACAAAGCAAGACCAAACGCTTCTCTTTTAAGCCAGTCTGTTCGGACGAAATAAATACTGTGATAAAAGAAATGAAAAGGAACAAATCCGCAGGTAATGATGACCTTTGTGCTTAACATCTCAAGTATGCCAGTGAAGAAATCTTAATCCATCTGTCACCATGTATTAATGTGATGTTATTTCATGGATGTGTGCCCGTTGCACTTACATGTATATACTGAAGTTGTAGTCATACCTATTGTTAAAAATAAGACTGGCAACATAAATAACTCTAATAACTGTAGGCCTATAGCCATCGCCAGTCTTTTACGAACTTTTGATTTTAAGCCGGTTACTCAATCATTCATAGAAAAACAACTAGGCTCGTTGTGTCCGGTAAAGGGGACCGGTCTTGATAAAATCAGCTCCAGGCTTTTGAAGATTTCGGCCAGTTATTCCCCCCTCTGTGACTTATTTAATAAATGTTTCATTAACATCTGGAATCGTACCGGATATATGGAAGAAAGCTAAGGTCACCCCAATCCACAAAGATGGGCCCAGGAATGACCCTTCCAACTACCGACCAATATCAGTGTTACCCATTTTGAGTAAAATATTAGAAAGATGTGTCCATGACCAGCTGTATCAATACCTAGATAATAATAATTTAATATCCCAATGGCAATCTGGATTTAGGCCAAACTTCTCCACTGGCACGGCACTTACTTTCATAACCGAAAACATTTTGAGTGGAATGGACTCAGGTCTTTTAACCGGAGTTGTATATATTAACCTAAAAAAGGCATTCGATACAGTTGATCATGGAACGCTTTTACATAAATTGTCTTTATATGGACTAAATGGCACTGTTAATCGGTGGCTAACTGACTACCTTCGTAACCGCACCCAGGTTACCTGTGTAAACGGAGTGACATCTGATAGAAGAGCCATAACGTACGGGGTACCCCAGGGGTCCATATTGGGGCCACTTATGTTTAACATGTACGTTAACGACTTACCAAAGTCCAACACCTAATCAGTTGTGGCAATGTATGCAGATGACACTGCTATTATATATAGTGCCACAAATATTCAAAATATAGAAAATGTGTTATGTACTGATTTACTTGCTTTAAAGACATGGCTAGACAAACACAAACTTACGCTAAACACAAATAAAATGAAATGTATGGTTTTTGGCACAAAGCAGAAATTAATGAAAATATCTAATATAAATGTGACAATTAATGAAAAAGTAATAGAAAAAGTTAATTCCTTCAAGTATTTAGGTGTCTGGCTTGATGGAAATTTAGACTTCAAAGATCACATACAGCAAACTGCTAAGAAAATTAGCTGCGAAATCTCTGTAATTACAAATGTTACTAAATATATTTCCCTTGATTACAAAAAAATGTTATTTAATTCAATTGTATGGCCCCATTTTTTACTATTGTAGCCATATATATATTTTTTGTATAAATGAAGAGAGAAAAATTTGCTTGCCTCCACCGGGATTACTAACGTTTGTCAAAAACAAAAAGACATCATTATAAAACTACAAAAGCGTGCTGGTCGTACAATACTGGGTGTAAAGAGACAAACTGAAGCAAAACAAGTATTTAAAGAACTTAAATGGACACCAATAGAAAAGCGCTGGGAACAATACAAACTCCACATGTTACACAAACTAATCAAACAAAATCCACCGGAGTACTTGAGTGATCTCTTCACACCAAGTGCGGCTGTACACAAGTACAGCACGAGGTCATCGAGTACTGGATCTCTACAGGTTCCCGCCGTAAAGACAGAGGCTGGAAAGAGATCACTCCGGTATTCTGGCGCAATTATTTGGAATAGATTACCAGCACAGCTTCGTAATACAGACAACTTCCATCAATTTAAAACTAATTTGAAATCCATATAAGTGAAAAATGTGCTAAATTATTTGTGCATATAAAATAAATTGTTATATTTTTTTCTATAGATTTATATATATATTTAATCTACCAACAAATATTTAGAATATTGTTAAAAATTATATTTATAGATTAAATGTCATATTTATACACGGCTAAGGAGCCATAGAATGTCAATTTTAAAATGTTATTATATATTATCTATATGTCTGTATATATTGTGTATATCATTGTTTTATTATAAAACTTATTTTATGTTTTGTATTGCAGGGTCCTCAGGGAGAACAATGTATATCGCTGACGAGGGCCCCGGGTAAATAAGACGTATAAATAAATAAATAAATAAAAAATATGTTAAATCGTGCTGCCAAATCCTTTGTTAAGAGGCCTAACCGTAATTTCATTAATGTAAGCAAAAGCTCCTCACTGGCAGATAACAACGTTTCTCTTTCTCTTCGGCTTCCTGTTGAGCAATGACGGATACCTCTAGCAACTGAAATTATACCTTTCCATCGTCGTTTAATAAAAGGTTTCACCAGAGATAAAATGTCGAAAAACAGAGCCTTTGTCTGGATGCCAGTGTAAAAACATACTTGATATGTAAGTTCAGCTGTGAAGTATTATTTTTCTCTTTAGACAAAAGACGAGACAAAACATCAATGCGCTTTTCTAGATGACTAATGTGAATAAGTGAAGCTGTTAAACTCATAAACACTGCGCATAAACACATTATCAAAGACACAACCGCTGAAAGCACACGATTGATACTGGACGGTTTAGATTCTGATGAATCAAGGATTTCATCACGAGGATCTTGTACTTCACTTGGACAAATAACACTCCAACTGCAAGCCCCTGCAAATGTAAATAGATGAAATGTTAACAAATATGTTTTTACATTTATTTTTAAACTATGTGGATTGGAGTTAGCATTGTCAGATTTCAAATGAGTGCGTGGTTATTTAGTCATGTTATAAAAGTTGTCAACATTAGGTATCAGTTTAGAGTACATGTATACTGTCCCTAATAACATAACTGCCTGACACAAAACAAATCATTAAATTATACTGCACAACTCTCTTTCCTGAACCAACCGTACATGGGATATTATCAACTTAAATCAAAATTTGATAGCAAGCAACAAATTACTTGAAAGTAGCCTAGCACAAAGTTAGTTATCATTTATTCGTATTGTTGACTGAGATCAAACAAAAAAACAAACAAACATCTAAATGTGTAGTTTACCTTCTTTTGTATGTCTACGACGTTTGATATGTTGGGAACTAGCACCTGAAAAGATAATAATGAAATATTCATTGTTTCACATTGATTTCATTTTTTTTTGTGTGATTTCAAACGGGTGCGTGTTTATTTAGACATTTATTTTTAAATTTCCCGCGAACGGTTGAAGTGCATTAATTATTACCCGCCAGCATAGGGGAGCACATAGGAGGTCTAAACAAACAGTATAAAACATGTTTTGACAACGTACGTCATTGTCATCTTAGACTAAGCTGTCCCCAAATATACTGACTTCTTGACAAAAAACAAAATTTTAATTTCAACTGTATATCACTACATGTATTACTGGTATTCAGTTCAATATTGACCTTAATCAAGAGTCAGAATCATCATCAAATAATAAAGCATCATAAAACAAAGTTAGTTCCACATATTAATTTTAGTTGACCAAGATCCAACCAAAAAAAATTTCTGTTCTTAAATGTTAAGTTTACCTTCCTCCTTATTTCTATGACGTTTGATATGTTGTGTGCTACAGGCATCTGCAAACAGAATCCTCTTCACTCGACTTTCCGCATCAGAATAGCCTAACTTTAAAGTTGGGTAAGGATTTGTGTAGGTTGGTTGGCCATCAACAAAATGAGCACTGCACACACTAGAATCCTCAGGAGGTGACCAGAGTTTATCAGATGACGATTTTCTGTTAATTAAAACTTTCCATTTTTGTCTTTTATCAAATTCTCCGGCTTGTTTTGTTGGAAATGTAAACAATCTGTGAAAAAAAAAACCAACCCAACAAACTCCATGTATCAATTCAATAGAACCTTCAGTGCAATTTAACTATATAGTAGTCTGTATAATTATTATATTATTTTCTTTTTATCAGTATATGTTGATGCGATACATGTTTAGTTATTTTTGGTCTCAGTAATAGGCCAAATTAAGTCATTGATCAGCAAATTTGACATTTATTAAAATTTGTCATCAGTTTTTTTTAAATAAAATAACAAAAACATTGGAGCCTTAGTAGTATTATGGCTGATATCGCTCATTTATGTCATTTTAAATCGTGGTACATGTACAGCAGTTAGGATTTGGCTGCTATCTAGCTCAAGTCTTACCATAATAACAGTTGGTCATTCTTATATTGACATTTAACTTTTTTTTATTATTTGATTGACGGAGAGTAACAATGAATAAGCCCGAGCAAAGCTTCGCTTCTCATGACTTAAATATGCAGCTTACAGAAAGCCTGTAATTTTGTTTTAAATTGAGCGTGTTGATGAACGATTATGGGCTTAAATCGAAAAGGAAATATCCATAGTGACTAACTGTAAGTCTTGATTTATTTGCCAGCTCAATAGTTTTTAATTAAACAAAGGTTTAAACTACGAATAAAATGTCGTTCGTAGGGAAGAACGTTTTGAGGCGTTTTCACACTGCCACTCTCCTCCCAATAAATATTAAAAAAATTATTGAATATCGATAGGAGAGTCAACTCCTGTCACTTCTCTTACGATTGCTGTTGTTGTTGATACATGTACTGATGTATGTACGGCCTACAGATGTTGGTGTTACAACCGAACTATTAAATCAAGCCTTACCTAAAAGGTGGCTGACATTTGCAGTCAGAACCGGTTCTCGATCTTTCGCAAACAAAACACCAGATTTTCTTCCAATTTTGTAATCTTTTCGAATTATGGTGGCAGTCTTTTACGGCGCAACAGTAAACCATCCTGTACGTATCGCCGTACAACCCGGAAGTGTCCGGTATCGTACTGAAAAGGGAAGCAACTGCTGCATTTTCTCAATATGCGCGCCATAGACGAACGAAGTGAAAGGGTGTATGGCCTCAAGTGTCTGAGATTGCAGTGTATCTATTACTGACGCAACAGATTTGCCAAAAGTTGAGATTGTGTTATCGTGTGCGTAATTATAGACAGTAGATTTTAATGAGAGGAAGATGCCGTTAATAAATATGTTGAAGGTCAGAGGCCCTAAAATCGAGCCCTGGAGAATTCCTTTGGTGACGTTATGCCAATCACTAAATTTACCATTGGTTTTAACTCTTTGCTTTCTGTCACTCAGGTAGTTAGAGATTAACTGGGCTGAGTCAGAGGATACGCCGTATGCCAGACACTTGGCAATGAGTAGGTCATGCGGAAGAGAGTCGAAGGCCTCAGATAGGTCCATAAGAACCGCTCCAACAACGTTGCCATTATCTAATGCCTTCTTCCAGTCTTCCAGTAGTGTTACAACTAAAAAAAATCCGATAAGCTGAAAGAAAATCAGAAAAAACAGGGTTAAAATGATCCAAAAGTTGTTCCTCTGGACATTTCTCAAAAACCTTCGATAGAGCAGGTAGTATACTTATGGGTCTATAATATTCTTTATCAAGTCTGCGATTCTTCTTATAGGTGTAACATCAACTTTTTGGAGTTCTTCAGGGAAGATAGCTTTGCTTATAGACGCATTGATTAGATTTGTAACTGGATACGCGACAACTTGAGGATTTGTTGTGGTATGTTATCGTGTCCACAAGATTTCTTTATGGTCATTTTTTCTAGCTTGTTATTAACATAAACGATATTAACATGTATAAATTTGAATGGTTCTATATCTGAGAATTTTTGCTTGATGTCAACAACAGATTTAAGATTGTTATATTTAACTCCTATGTCATCCATGGATTTATTGGTTATATTTGTATCATGAGGACTAATGCTATCAGCAATTGTAGCGAACATAGCGTTAAACATGTTCGCTTCTTCGTCCGGATCGTTTACAATAGATCCATTTTCTTCTAGACATATATCATTGTAGGAGTTATCTGTACTAGATATAGATGGTTTGATAGTATTCCAAAATTTGGAATAAGGCAGACCATTGTCACATCTTTCACTAAAAAAGCTGCGAATACAGTTTCTGCGTAGAGCAGTGCATTTGTATTCACATTATTTGGAAAAGTATAGAACTTACGACGCCACATTCTTTTACGTCGAAGTTCCCGTTTAAGTTGTGAGGAGACAAACGGGGCTTCATGTTGTCGCCGTTTTTTCATTTTTTTTTCATGGGAGCGTGTTCATTTAGAAAGTCAGAGAATAACTGAGTAAATACCCAACATGAATCTTCCTCTGGAACTCCCTTCATTACGGTTAGAAATGGAACAGTTTCCATATCAGAGATAAAGTTCGAGTCAATAAAGTTTTTGTAGCTTCTGTGCGATATTAGTTTTCTCCTTCGGTACGTCATGCATTCTCTCAGTACTATATATATCAGATTATGACTGTCACTTAACCCGGTGTCTACAGAACCAGACGTCTTAAAGAGTCGCGGAACATTAGTTAACGCCACATCAATAAGACTTTCCTTGAATTTGGTTAAACAGGTTTTAGTGTTGATTAGGTTTTTAAAATCGAACAAGTCACAAACATCTAAAATAACTTTCCCACTTTGTTTCGGGTCACTTAGGTTAAAGTTGAGATCACCTATGGTAATTATGTTCTCAAATTTCGTAAAGGCTTTGTCAAATGATTTTACAGCAATATCTCGTAAATCACAGTCGCTCGTTTTAGGCGGTTTGTACATTCCTAGCACAAACCACTTCCGAAGTTTTGTTTTGATTTCCACAGCAATAAATTCGATAGAATTAGAAGAATCTTCTAAGACGACGATCTTCCTACTGGCAAGATCAGATCTAACATAGAAAAGCAGCCCACCGCCTGTGTCGTTTCTATCACGTCTGTACATAGTGTATGTGGTAGTCAACAGCAACACGTGATGAGAGAGAACAACAGTGCAGACTAACTCGGTCATCTAGCTTCCAAACGTCGTTTAATACGAGGGGAAAAGCACCGAAACCTACTAAACAACGCAAACCTGAGAAAAAGGGAAAAAAGGAGGTAGACCAAGAAAAACTGATAAATATAAGAACATCATAGATTTTTGTGAAACGAGGAATACAATTGATAAAAGAACTGCTAACTTCACACCACCAAGTATTGAGCGCCCTGATAAAAGACGTGATGGGGAAGACCCAAACAGTGCAACCTAGTGCTGATATGTTTTTCATTATAACCCAACTGTAAAATAGTGAATACCTTTTCTATTTGCTCACTTAACGTCCGTGGAATTAGACAAGACCGAAAAAAAAAGTGTTCATTTCAATATTGAAGAGAAAAAAGGATTGACATAGCTTTGTTACAACAAACTTATGTGTTACAAGAAGATATGGATAGATGGAAGAAGGAATGGGGAGGTGATATTTATATTCTACGCCATACAAACAGAAGTAGAGGACTTATGATTTTATTTGGTAAGAATTTCCCCATTACTGACTCTGAATTAATTAATATTAGTGATTCCTACAACCGTGTTCAAGCATGTAAATTTTCACACTATAACGAAATTTATTCTGTTACTAATATATATGCACCAAATGATGACAATGAAAAGATAGGTTTTGTTTTAAATATCACCTGCATTCTCAAAGAGGTTCTCAATTTGGAAGAGTGGAATTGTTTAATTCCAGGTGACATGAATACTGAACAAAATGCAGAATTAAATGTTATATCTGGTTCTACTCCAAATAAGCAAGTTGTTAATCAGTTTGTCAAAACTAAGAATGAGTTAAATCTAACTGATGTTTGAAGAGAGCAAACAATTTACCTGGAAAAGAAATAACTCTTTAATAGCAAGACGGTTGGATTGTATTTTTGCTAATGCATTAATGATGTCTAAGGTGTGTAAATCATGGATAACTACATTGGTAAAAATCCGACAACTCATGTGTCCTGGCTGATTTTCAAATAAGTAACATTGATCGAGGAAGAGGTTATTGGAAGCTAAATAACAGTTTATAACAAGACATACATTTTGTTGATATGATAAACAATGTAATAGACATAACTGTTGCATCAGATAATCAAAATGTAGACCCTCAAATACTATGGGAAATGTGTAAAGCTCAAATTAAAAAAGCGACAATAGAATATAGTGTATATAGAGCAAAATTACAGAAGTCTGAACTTCAAAATACGCAGGAAAAATTGGATAGAATAAACGCCAAGCTGGCTAAAAAGACATCTCCAGAGCTGCGAAAATATAGTCAGAAACTGGAAAAAACAAATAGAACTGTTCATGGAAAATATTGTTAAAGGGCCACAACTCAGAGCTAAAGTAAAATGGATCGAAGAAGGAGAAAGGAACACAGCATATTTCTAAGGACTTGAAAAAACAAAAGCCAATCGAAAAACGATTACTCCATAAGATGGTGTAAATAATACAGCTAAAAGTATTTCTAATGAGTTATTTAAGTTCTTTTCACTACGTTTTGAGCAAGACAAATCATTTAATAAACAGGGATATGAGCATTTTAAGAGAGATTTAATGTCACCAAATCTTGGAGAGGATGCAGCATTGTGTGAGGGGGCAATAGCTGAGCATGAGTGTGTTAAAGTCATACGTAATATGAAAAATGATTCAAGTCCTGGAATTAATGGCTTAAGCACTGCTTTCTATAAAGTTTTCTGGGGCAAAATAAAAGTGTTAGTGGTCAATAGTTTAAATAGCGCTTTTGAAAAGGGAGAATTGTCTTTTTCTCAGAAAAGAGGAATCATCACTTTAATACCGAAAGAAGAAGGAAAAAATCGTAGTCTAAGTTATTATAGGCTTATAACTTTAACGTGCTGTGATTATAAGATTGTCGCAGGCGTACTCGCCATGCGCATGCAGGGTATTATTTCCCAAATAGTGTGCACCTATCAAACAGGCTATATTTAAAAAAGAGGTCTCTTCCGAAATTTACGATTAATTCAAGACATAATTACACACAATGATGAAAAGAACTTACCAGTGATTATAATTGCGGTAGATTTCTCCAAACCTTTTGATTCCATCTCTAAAGATTAGTTGATGTGTATTTTGAGAGATTTTGGTTTTGGGCCACAGTTCTGTAAATGGATAAAAGTGTATAATGAAAATACTAAAAGCTGTGTGATAAATGCAGGGTGGCTAACTAAGCGGTTCCCTATGCAGAAGGGAATAAAACAAGGCTGTCCACTCAATCAGACAATCTAACAATATAAAGGGCATACCAACAGATGTCGAAAACATAATTTGTATTTCACAATGTGCTGACGACACTTCTCTGTTTGTGAGTGATGAAGTTTCATCGTCCGCAGCTATGAAAATTATTCATGATTTTGGGTATTTTTCAGGGCTAAAATTAAATGAACAAAAATCGGTGGCAATGTGGTTAGGTAAATGGAAATTTAGATATGATAAACCAGGAAGAGTTAAATGGATAGTTGGTAGCAATGAATGTGAAAGGATTTTGGGGGTGTTGTTCAGTAGTTATATGACGGCTGGTGAAAATGATGAGAATTGGAATTTCCACCTAGACAAAATAGAA
>JAUELC010127564.1:0-11498 GCA_031471745.1 Cryptochiton stelleri
TACCTGGACAGATATTGTAACATTCACACTGGAGCTGAGTGGTGGGCTGCCCTGGTCGACGGCAGTCACTTCTAAACGTATTGTCTCTCTTAGACTTTCATCGAGACTCTCAAAATCCAGATTGGGAGAAATTGAAATTTTTCCTTCACTGTTTATTGTTTCAATTGTAAAGTTTTTACTCAGACCATCTGGTATATAGGATAGGTTATAAGTCACAATGCTATTAGGATTTCCAGCTTCATCCCCATCTGATGCCTGCAAAAAAATCAGAATAAATATAATAATAGATAATATTAAACATATATTACATACAGATAAATAGAATGCTTAGGATGCTGTCATAACATTTAAATGTACACTTGTACATAGTTAATATTTCAGTCAAAAAACATATAATATATGTATAATTGTGTCTTTATCTACAGAAAAAAACCCAAAAAAACATGATTTCCATAATTAAGGCTTTGCAGGAGTCTGAATGGATTTTTAACAAAATGTTTTACAAGAATACTGTAAGACAAAAATGAATAAAACAGGTCTAAACTAATTATATTTATGCGTATCAACAAAGATTTCTGTGGACTCTGACAAGTCAATTTTACAGGAGATTTTGTGCTTTCTAGATTTCTTTAAATATCTTGATAAATCCTGTTTGAACGGTGTCTTCGCAACTCGCCTACTCGCAGCTCGCCTTCCCATTTTTGAGGTACGCGAGTTGCGAATAGCAGTCAGTACGGATCTCCAGGAGTCCCGACTATTAGCACACGGGGGTTATAAAGAGTCTGAGTATAAACACACAGGGGTTATAAAAAAATCGAACTCAAAAGTTTTATATAGAATAAATTTTTTATTGAATATCAGATAAACAAGCATAAAGGATATAAAAGGATATAACAGATAAACAGATTTACAACTTAGTTAAATAAGAGCAGGCATCGGCGAACTGCAGTGGACCTTTCTCGCAATCAACAAGCTGGCGTTTCAGTTTACCGAGTTTGTCGTCTATATTCCTATATCGTCTCTATCGCAACAATCGAAACAGTCTCTCGTATGTAGCCTGGGATTTGTTTGGCAAAAGGCTGTAGACAAGGGGGAACATCTGGCCATCTACAAAGGCATGGAGAGTATAGACCTGGTGGAAAATGCGTGGTGCTGCAAAGAAGGTTCCATCTGCGTAGATACTTGAAGCAGCAGCCAGATGCCTCAGGTTGGAAACTGTGCTAAGCATAAGGATTTTGTCATCATCACCATCATCTGCCATAAGAAAATCTTTACCATCTAGTGTCTCCTTCCATATCCCCTCGAGCTTGATGTCAGATCTTGAAGATGGCATGGGTGGAAGGTTCTTCCGCCGTTGTCTATATAGTGTGTCTTTCACTTGGCTAAACGTTGGTAAGTTCCTGGCGACTTCTATGTCTAGTGTCTCATCAGATCGCAGACTGGCAAGTTCGTCGTTGTATATCGACGGCATTGGAAGAATTTCGTCACGGGCTCGTTTCCACAGTGGGAGCCCGCCGTTTAATGGATTAGTGCACTGACACACTGTGAACGATGTTTATCCCGGTGATATCCCGCCATTGGTGGTTAATCTCTCACTAATCCCCCAAGTAGGCGAGTTGCGAGTAGGCGAGTTTAAAAAATAGGCGAGTTGCGAATGAACCAAATTATAGTCTCAAATTCTACTATTTGTAATCACAATTTCGATTTAATGTTTTTACTAGCATACAGTTTGAATACTTAACTTTTATTCTAAGTGATAGAATTGTTTCCATCCTCTTTTAGCCCAAGGGGTCCAGCAAGACTGTAATGCGATCGATTGTAGTGAAGAATTAGTTGATGCAGACAATATTCATTTTTTATTTTTATTTTATTTTATGGAAGCGCCCGATCAGGATGTTTTAGATTCGTTCAATAAAGAGGATTTACTGGCATTGGGCCAGTATTTATGTGTCAGTAGTAAAAGGTATCTTAAAAATAAATAGATCCAATACACTGTTGCTAAACACTTACTTGATATTGGGGAATTTGACAAGCCTTTGACGAAAAATTTAAGTTAAGGCTTTGACGAAAATTTCAAGTTCCAATTTCTTAACTCTATCTGGGTAGACATTTGTCAGAAAATCAAATGTCTTCTCAGATAGAATTAAAGAAATTGGAACTTAAAATGGCTAAAATACAAGCAGGTAAAGGTAGGGAACTTGAGTTATTCAGAATAAAAGCAGAAAAGAAAGGGAAAGAAAGAGATAGACAGGATAAATTAGAATTAGAGAAACTTAAATTTCAAAATGAGGAAACAGATAGAGAAGAAAGGGAAAGAGATAGACAAGAGAGAATAGAACTAGAAAAAATAAAGCTGGAAATGACAAGTAGAGTTATGCAGTAGGTCTAATAATTCCGAACATACTACTAACTTTGATGTGTCCAGGTGTATTCATTAAGTTCCCACTTTTCAAGAAAAAGATGTTGATAAATATTTCCTTCATTTTGGAAAGGTAGGCGAAAATTTAAAATGGCCTAAATAATTTTGGACTATGATTTTATAGAGTAGTTTAGTTGGAACGGCCAGACCTATATTCACCGAGTTATCGGTAGAACAGGCTGCTGATTATGATTTTGTAAAGAGTGTGATTCTTAAGGGTTATGAACGTGACTGTTTTAAGCATAAAGTGTGTTGCAATTGATAGTTGCATTTATTGATAATAATGAATTGTCTCAATGATAAATCCGGAACTAGAGCAGACGCTCATACCGGAAAATTACCATGCACTGATCTTACCGTATGTACCAGTGATTTGGCCCTAAATTCTCATGGGGGGTAGATAGGGATAGGGATAGTTAATCTTATGTGTGTAGTCTGCATGGATAAGTCTAAATTATTAGAGGCTAGTTTACTGGTGTTCCAAGTGACGAGAATTATTTATTTTATGTCAGAAGCAACAAACGTTACCCTTTTAGTAATAACATTGGCTTCGATTGGAGGACACTCAATGAACTTTTTCTTTTTGAATTAATACAGGCTATTTGGTTATGTATTATCTCCTGCTCAATATGGTAAAGTGTATAGTATGATTTAACATATACCTGACAGACGCTTAAATGTAGTTCTGATATTATTTAACACTATCTGGTCACATATATAGTTGCCAACTGTGTGGAGACGAGCTGTTATACCAACTGCATTAAACCCTAATAAATATGCGTGCAATCATGTTACCCACCACCCAGTAGCCGCTTTATGACTTCTACCTGTATTCTACATATGTTATTTTTCCACCCTTTATTTCACATATGTGAAAATCTTGTTCATATACGTGAATTTCTTTTTGACATATGTGAAAAAGATTTTTATCAACGACTTAAACACGCTCACAGGAAAACTAAATTATAGTCTCAAATTTTACTGTTTGTGATCAGAATTTCCATTTAATTTTTTCACTGGCATTCTGAGTGATAGCATTTTTATGTCCTTTTCTATACTAAGGGGTCGAGCAAGACCTTAATGAGAACGATTGTAGCGAAGAATTAAATGATGCAGACAATATCATTTTTTAAATTTATTTTCTTTATTTTACGGAAGCGCCTGTTCAGGATGGTTTAGATTCGTTAATTGAAGAGGATTTATTGGCATTGGGCCAGTATTTATGTCTCAGTAGTAAAAGGAATCTTAAAAAGAAATACACCCAATACACTGTTGCTAAACTTACTTGATATAAGGGAATTTGACGAAAATCTTAAGTTCCAATTTCTTTAACTCTATCTGAGTAGACATGTGTTTTTCTGATATGTAACAGACATTAGATGTCAGAAAATGAAATGTCCTCTCAGATACAGTTAAAGAAATTGGATCTTGAAATGGATAAAATACAAGCAAATAAAGGTAGGGAACTTGAGTTAGTCAGAATAAAGGCAGAAAACGAAAGGAAAGAAAGAGATAGACAGGATAAATTAGAATTAGGAAAACTTAACCTTTAAAAAGAAGAAAGACATGGACAGGAGAAATTAGAATAAGAGAAACTTGCACTTCAAACTGAGGAAGGAGATAGACGAGACAAGAGAGAATAAAACTAGAAAAATTAAAACAGGAAATGAGAAGTAGAGTTATGCAGTAGGCCTAATAATTCTGTACATTGTCAATAACTTTGATGTGACCAGGTGTATTCATTTAGTTCCCTCTTTTCAAGAAAAAGATGTTGATAAATATGTCCTTCACTTTGGAAAGGTAGCTGAAGATTTAAAATGGCCTAAAGAATGTTGTACTTATTTAACAGAGTAGTTTAGTTGGAAAGGCCAGAGCTATATTCATCGAGTTATCTGTAGAACAGGCTGCAGATTATGATTTTGTAAATAGTATGATTCTTAAGGGTTATGAACTCATCATTGTCAGCGAGTTGTCAGAAATTTCGTGACGGTTTTAAGCATAAAGATCAACATACATGGAATTTGCTAGAACAAAAGAACAATACCTCGATCGCTGGTTCTTATCTAAGAGTGTAGATAATGAATATAACAGTTTTAAACAGCTGATTTTAAATCAATAATTTTGGAGATGTATTCTTAACGATGTCAAATCATCTATTGGAGATAAAGGGGTTGAAAATATCGAAACTGATGCCACTGTGGCTGATGAATATTCATTAACACACAAATCAACTCCCTCATCTATAAACAAGAATAATCAGTCAGACAAAAACATCTCGTTCATCTAACATGCAAAAAAAATCAAACCAAAAGCCCCAAAAAATTTAATTGTCAAAATTCAAACAGCTCACCCAGTAATAAACAATCTAATAATGTGGTGTGTGAGTATTGAAAAAAGCCTTACCATGTCATTTCTGATTGTTGATAATTAAAAAAACAAGACCGAGGGACAGGGCGGATCAAAGCCTACCGGCTTATGTGTTTTGTCGCTCAAGCCTTATATTGAGATCAACTCTGCTGCATTCACTGACAACAATGTCAACTCCGTCTCGTTTACTGATAACCAGGTCAAGCCTACGTGTAGCTCCTCCCATGATAGTATGGAGATCTTTGAATCGGAAATGATTTGGCAGGGGATAAAGCTACTGTAAATCAACTGGTTACTGATAGGCCTAGCTTAGAATATAAACATGATCCCAATGAATAGGAAATACCTGATTTATATCCATCGTATGCCGTTACCAGTGCTCTGTTTAAAAAAGAGTGTCAGAAAAATAAAACAGATAATCAAAACACCATGGCTGTAGACGTATCTGTTACATTTCTTACACAGTTATTTAAAGTCACACACGCACCCAAGATTAGTGTTTTTCAACAAATTCTGATTGCGTCGATTTTAACAAGTTTTGAAGTTTGTTCATAAATTAAAACATTTCGTTGAAATTAAAACATATTTAATGTGCACAAGTCTTGTACGAGTCAGGAGAAATCCTGTTATAATTCGAATTCAGCGTAAATAGGGCCGGCCATCTTTCCTTATATGTATCAACAGAGCCTTTGATCTGTGAGGCGATTGACCTACATACGTAGAGAGTCGATGTTTTGATTACTGTATTTGGGTGGGGACAGTAACCGTTGACTTGGAGTCCGTCGTTATATCAAAGCGTGGCCCAGATCTGACAGAAAATTGATACATCCTCATTTTAATATGCTTGGAGAATTTTCAGTTTTCATTTTTTTTTTTTTGTTTTAAACTTTCAATTAACCTACAAATCTGGGAGTGGGATTAACAGAAAGCCTCTAACTTTCACTTGTTGAGAAAATATCTATAACTCAGGTGATTCGGTAACAACGCAAAACATCAAATTTTTGTGTACGTATGTGACTTTAATACCGATAAGCCATTATATTCCGATATGCCTTCAAACGTCTGAGGCGGTGGCAGAGGTCTTTCTGGATAATTTTATGTGTAGGTTTGGCGTGCCTCTGAAAATTCACACCGACCAGGGTAAACCCTTTAAAGGGAGCCTGCTTGCCTGTTTCTATGAAATGTTCGAGATAACCAAAAACGGAATTACCCCCTATCGACCATGCTCCAATGGTCGTCGAAAGGTATAATCGGTTGTTGCTACAGATGATTAGATGTTACCTTGGTGGCAAACATAAGTATTGAGAACTCCACCTCTGTCTTATCGGTATGGCCGTCTGGTCTATGGTAAACCGTGATATCGGCTTTACACCAAACATATTTCTGCTTGGCTGAGAGGTCAACATGCCCATAGATTTAACCTTAGAGAGATGTATTTCTAACGATGTCAAAACATTCATTAAATAAACTATAGAAACTGCTGTCACTGTGGCCGATGAAAATTCTTTAACACACAAATCAACCCATTTACAAACAAGAATAATCAGTCAGACAAATTCAACACATTTCGTTCATCTAGCAGCACTGAAAATCAAACCAAAAGCCCTAACAAGTTTAACACAAAAGACCTCGAACAGGTCTACCGCACCCAGAAACAACCAGTCTTATTTCAAAAAGCCTAATTTAAGCCAAAAAGCCTAATCTAAGTGTTGAAAATTAAAATTAGCTGGCCACTTAGGCATAAATAAAACTTAACTTAAAATACTTAATCATTTTATAAGACTGAGGGACATGGCGGATCAAAGCCGATCGGCTTATGTGTTTTGTCGTTCAAGCCTAATATGTCAACCCTGCTTCTTTCACTGACAACAAGGTCAACTCCACGTCATTTAATGACAACCAGGTCAAGCCTACATGTAGCTCCTTCCAAGGTATTTTGAAGATTTTGAACCGTTTATTTATAGCGGGCTTGTAGCACTTTCTAGTGATTTGTCTAATACTACCGCTGTTCAGATTTTGAGGGATACTGGTGCCTCGCAGTCCCTTTTATTGGCAGATGTTTTGCCGTTTTCAGAAATGTCCTTTTCTAGCACAAATTATGTCTTAATTAAGGGTATAGATTCTCATGGTTTTTCCACTGTACCGCTCCATAATATCCTTCTGTCTTCGGATTTTATTTCCGGGCCTGTCACATAAGGCATTAGGCCTTCTTACCTTTTGAAGTCGTCCACCTGATATCGTTTTTGATATCCTCCCTCTGTGTATTTAGTTCATCCTTACTCTGTAGTTGACTCAAATCTAACTATTGCTTAATACTTATAATTTCAGGATAAATGCAAATAATAAGTGCTTACCGTGTCCTTAAGTCCAGAACCATGTGGATTTCTTGATTCATGGGGACATTTTTTAAATAATAGCACTTCTTCTGTTGTGAATCAAACACAAATCGTTATACCTCATATTCAATTGTTCAGTTCTCATTAGTTGAGTATTAGTCACGTGGTAAATACAATTTGCTTCAATGCCGCGCAAAGAGTCCGGGGGAAAATGACATTTATTTTGCAGTTTCTTTTGATGCGACGGTCGTCTGCTAGACTCTCTATTTCGTGACGAGTTATAGTTCAAAGTGACACATTTATTAATTAAAAATCAAAGGACATTGAGTAAAACAAAACTAGTATTACCTGTTTGAGAAAGGAACACCAAGATTCGTCTGTTCTCGACCATTGATATGTAACTCGCGCTTCGCGCTCGTTGAATATCAAAGTCTCGAGCTAACAAATCATGGTGATCCATTCTCAAACATGCAATATTTGTATAATGTTCCAAAACACATACCACAGGTTTTATGTTTCTCAAACAATTACAAACAGCAATTATATTTCATGTCAAAGGCATTATTATTGTTCCATAATTGTTCCATTGTTGTTCAATTTTTAATTGCGGTAACGTACAAGTATTTGTATGGTCTCCGATAAGGTAGTCATCAGCTTATAGCCAATATGCTAGCCAAAGCATGCCAGAGAAGTCGAAACTTTTACGCAGACTCGAACTACCATTGAACGTAATGTTTACATAAAGAGAACATTCGAACAACCTAAATACCAAACAATGGAAACTTTTGAATTCAATTGGGATTATTTTTACCAACAGACAATACATATGTTTATTTTATGTTTTATATTATACTTGCTCAAAAACAGTCGTAATTCGTCAGCATTATACTGATTTTTGCTTTTCTTATCCATTATATTCTTCTGTGTTTTACGGCGTACTCAATGGACTTATAGAACAGTTCATATTAGTATCACCGTAACGATAGCGTAGTCGATGAAACAAAAGATTAACCTGTGCTAAAATACTCTGTGGCCCTTGGGAAACAACCTTTTTTTCGCTGCCTGCTTAAGCTTGATTAGAATATACAACCCTTCCCATATGACAATATTTTATCGAGATCAAATTTGTATTCCGCAGTACTTTATTTCCCAGCTGGTTATAACAAGGTATATTTTAAGCGGATTGGATTTTTTCCCCGGTAACACGGGCAAGACTAGATCCACATTACGTTTTCAATGTCAGTAAAGCTGTAACGCGATTGGAATATAGCGATGGTATAAAAGTGGATGTTTTAATCCAGGTCTAGTCATAATGCGCATTTGAGCCCCAACGAAACTTGACATTGTAGTAAATCCACATAAACAACAGCAAGTAATTGTCGTTAAAGGTGCAAGATTCACGTTCACCCTGACAACGTTAAACCGATTCAATACTGATTCAAGTTGACCGTGGGCATAAGGTGTAGTGTACTTATAAAAATACAGGTATGATGTAACCAATGAGAAAATAAAAAAAGTAAAATACTCAAATATATCAAAGTTGCAGAACCTTAATTCAACTGTCTGCGGCTGTTATAAGCTCTCTATTGTCGACTTCACACAATCCCAAACGACGGAAGAAAAACCTATGACTGAAGCTGAATAATTCTGGATTGTATAGCCACCTGTCTCATTTAAGTTAGCATTAGCGCACAGCCAATATCCATAAAGTAGAGTAAAGTTAAGGCCCCAATAAAAATCAACGCTTATATCCATGTGTATATTTTATTAAAGTCGTAACTTAAATTGTATTAAATGTATTTCTATTATGCCGTGTAAACGTCTCAATACATTTTATTATTGCACTAGCATGCATCTGAATTTTTTCTATGTTTAACATAACAGTTTATAGTTCATATATCCAATCGTCACGTGAAAGTATACATGTGCTCCCTATATTGTGAAAGGACTCTGCACCGCTGGTTAACACCTGGTAATCCCTAATCCTATATTTCTCAAATATAACATCACTAAATAAAAGAAGTATGGAATCAATTTAAACCATAAATGATTAAATAATATCATCAACGATTCCTACTGGGACCATTAATGGTTAATCTTATGTGTGTAGTCCGCATGGATAAGTCTGAATTATTAGAGGCTAGTTTACTGGTGTTCCAAGTGATGATAATTATTTTATGTCAGAAGCAACAAACGTAAAACCTCAGTAACCCTTTAAGTAATAACATTGCCTTCGATTGAAGGACACTCAGTGATTTCTCTCGGTTTGAATTAAAACAGGCTCTTTGGTTATGTATTGTCTCCAGGTGAGTATGGTATAGTCTACAGTATGATTTAACGTATACCTCACACACGCTTAAATGTTGTTCTGATATTATTTAACACTATCTGGCCACATATGTAGTTGCCAACTGCATTAAACCCTAATAAATATGCGTGCAATCATGTTACCCACCACCCAGTAGCCGCTTTATGACTTCTTCCTGTATTCTACATATGTGATTTTTTTTGCCTTTATTTCACATATGTGAAAATCTTTTTCATATATGTGAATTTCTTTTTTACATATGTGATAAAGATTTTCACATATGTGAAATAAAAGTCTACGTTACATCTGTAGAATTGTTTTCAAGTTATGTAAAATTCATTCCCACATATGTCAAATAAATGTTTATTTCACATACGCGGAAAATTTTTTTTCACAGCTAAAATAAACTTTTATTTCACATATGTGCAAAAGAACTCGACATATCAGAAATAAACGCGGTAGTTGAGAAGGCATTTCTCCCAGCGTTAGCTAAGGGAAGAATTTGATGTTGTTGTTGCTGTGAGAGCTCAGTCCGGGCTCTGCGAAGACATTGCCTGTTGCAGTCTCCATTGCACTTAGAGCCGTGATCATTGTACTTAGAGCAGTGTTAACATGGCTTATATACACCACTGTCAATTTTTACTTTAAAGACATTACGGTCTTGATGGAACCCTGGCCTTGTTGACGAAGAATATAGATCTGAACACTATATATGTATATATTTTTGAAAAGCTTGCATACTTAGGATAACAAATATGTGAATGTGGTGAAGATCCGATAATTATTTTCAGAACTATTGCAAATTGATTTCATATCGACAGAAAAAATAGAGAGCACCTTTAGTGGTTTATTTCTCAAATTACAATAACTATAACACCAAATAAATTCGTTTTTCTAATAGAATGGACCTTGAACTGAAAGACGTTTTCTCATCTTTTTTTTATTTTGCTTATAACGATCGCAGTAGAACTTTTTGTTTGCCCAACGTAAGGAAATCGTATAGAAACACAAAAATAAATCTGTCAGAACACAAACAAAAAAAAATCTAGGACGAACTTACAAAAACGGAGGCATAATTTTTTGGCCCGATTGTACTCTTTCAAATGCAACACATTTGAAGCTTCTGCGATGAACAGTTTTCGAGAAATAAAGTGGTTTCTAAGTAGAATCAGCCAATATCTGAAGTGGCAGAAATTGGCAATTTAAGTTTGACCGGTAAAAATAGCCTCTTTCCTTTCAACATATCCCTATATACCCACAAAGGTTACGTTTTTTGGCCTGAATTGGATGTGGTATGATTAAACCTTCATAATTCTTTAGTTTTTAATTCTGAATTTTTTAAAAGAGTAAGATTTAAATGCATTTTATTCAATAAAATCACTCTACATTTGAGGCCTAAGTGACCTATCTATTGAACAGTAGCAAAGGTGGAATACACAATTGCCAGACTGACTGGATTGATTACTGACTCCGTTTAATACACGAAATACAGCATTGTTGAGATCAGCGGGGAGCCTCGTTGAGTGATAATCCAATTAATCCCTAACATCTTGTCAACGGCTTAAACACGCTCACAGGAATACTAAATTACAGTCTCAAATTTTACTATTTGTAATCACAATTTCGATTTAATTTTTTCACAAGCATACAGTTTGAATAATTAATTTTTTTTTGAGTGATAGAATTGTTTCCATCCTCTTTTAGCCCAAGGGGTCCGACAAGACCGTAATGAGAACGATTGTAGTGAAGAATTAGTTGATGTAGACAATATTAATTTTTTTAATTTTAATTTTATTTTATGGAAGCCCCCGATCAGGATGTTTTAGATTCGTTTAATAAAGAGGATTTACTGACATTGGGCCAGTATTTATGTCTCAGTAGTAAAAGGTGTCTTAAAAAGAAAAACATCCAATACACTGTTGCTAAACACTTACTTGATATTGGGGAATTTGACAAGCCTTTGACGAAAATTTCAAGTTCAGACTTTGACGAAACTTTCAAGTTACAATTTCTTTAACTCTATCTGAGTAGACATTTGATTTTCTGACATGTAACAGACATTACATGT
>JAUELC010127674.1:0-11498 GCA_031471745.1 Cryptochiton stelleri
ACATAATTTACACTGATATTATTATTTTTTGCAGTTATCAAATACACTATAATATAGCCTATATGTTGCTTGTTTTGTTTGTTTGATTTGTGGTTTTATGTTGTACGTAACTTTATTTCACAAAAAAACATATGGCGTCCCAGGCAACAAACAATGGCAGATACACATGACACAACAGATGGAACAATAAGACAAAAGTGTACACAACAAATCATCTGTGTGTTGTCCCTGCACTCATAGGGCACAATAGAACCGGAAGCTCCCGTGAACACCTATAATAAAATAGGTTTTGTAAATGTGTTGCATAATTATTCAGTGTAACGGTATAAGAATATTTAGTCATTACTTGATCTTAAGATACAATGGTGTACAACGGTTTGGGGACTTTCCTCTAATCCGAATTATTTAACATCTGTGTCGTTTACACGATATGATACGGTATATTACATTGAGGGAGATCAACATTGTATCATTAAAGGGACAGTTCATCATATCTTATCAACAGGAAGCAATACAGTTTTATTGTTTTTCTTGGCAATTGACATACAGCGTTAAGGATTGTGTGCGTTTTGCTTAATCTGCCATGTCTGCCAGTTTCCTGCAATTCAGCCTGGTGATTCTTGCCTCTCGTAGAGCCGCTTGCTGTTCCTATAACATCAACGGCAACAGGTTGATATGGATCTTTGAAAGCAGAATCTGATGGGATATGGTCGATGTCTTCAGGCGCCTGTGTTTCCTTTTATCAGTCAACCCATGATCGTTATATCTTTGTAAACACATTGTGGGCTATTCAAGTAGAATGTGTCTTTCGCTTCAGCGCATGGCTTCTCTTTACACATTTATGCTATCTTTGTTTTGAACGTTTGTCTATTTACAAATATTAGACCAGGCACTTGTGTTAGTTATCACATTATCGGCAACTGACTACGTTTGAACTAGAATATGTTGTAAATACGGAACAAACTTTACTAATTAATACGGATTTTCCTCATACGAGGATATATGTTGAACAAAATTTGGTTGATATGTTGTAAGGCTGTACTGCAGATCATTTCTGTCATATGTTGACAGTGTCTCCTCCTACCATGGCAAAGTTTCATACCCTAACAGTGTCAAATGTCGAAACCGAAGACACGTCCTGTATCAACATAAACACTTCGGATGAAATAAAAACAGTATATGTATTGTACATAAGTTCAGTTTTATGCTAGAATACGGTTTTAATTAGCATTTTTGGAAGAGTAACTGTTTCCGACATTCCTCTAATCTGAATTAGTTAACATCTGCGTCGTTCACACGATTTGACAGGCATTTTACCGTTAGCAAGACGACTGACGTCAGAATTTGCAAGCCCAATTCTACTTTAAACACTGCATCTTTAAATGAACAGTTTAGTATATCTTATCAACAGGAAGCAATACTGTTTTTATTGGATTTTCCTCCCAATTAACCTACTAAAGCCGCACGGATTGTGTATGTTTTTGTTTAAGCTGCCATGTGCGTTAGTTTCCTACAATATAGCATGGGGATCCGTTCCGCTCGTTGGACACGCTGTTGTCCTTATGAAATGAACCGTAACGGGTTAATATAAATCTCTGAAAGCAGAATCTAATAGAATATGATAAATGTCTTCCAGCGCCTGTCCTTCCTCCTTTCATCAGACAACCCAAATCGCTATATCTTTGTAAACACATCATGGAGTATTCAAGTAGAATGTGCCCATCGCTTCAATGTATGGCTTTCCTTGACACCTCTTTGTAACTTTCGTGTGTTTATCTACGAATATTAGGCGAGTCGTCGCGGTTATCTGTCACACTATTGACTCTGACCATTAGAATATGTTGTATTTAAGAAACTGAATGGACTCATCGGTGTTGTTTTCCATCATATAAGAAATATGACGAATATGTATTAAATTCTATTCTGATGAATCCCAGGAGAATATTATAGTAAATAACCTTTGTTTGATCTGTTTTAAACGCCGTACTTTTAACGGCAGTGTATCGGGATATCGACACCTAAGACACCAGTATCGGCAAACGATAGAAATGTGTTTCAACCATGATATTCTGTGGCTCAGTCGGTAGAGTGGTTGCCCTGTCAGCATACAGTCCCGGTTCAATTACCGTGCAGGTATAGTTGTCTTGCTCTACATTCCTCCGCCCTCCGGCTAAGGGCAGCATGTTCCAAGCATAATCATGCTGTCTTTACTTAGCACTAGAGGACAATAATTTCCATACAGAGCAAAACACTTCACATTTTATGGTTTGTGTTAGTGTGGTTATTTACTGTTCGACCACACGGCCGTCAAATAAGTGAAATACCCTGGAGTACGGCGTTAATCGCCAATCAATCCATCAATATATATTCATCCTCTAAAATGTGACAGTTTCAAGCAAAGTTGTGCGGATAGACATAATTCTACGTAACAATTAATTAATTAAATAATGCCTGGGATAGAATCCACTATAGAGACTTCCCCTTGTCCACTATGTTGTAATATCCCACACGGTTACAATATCATATGCTGAACAAGCTGATGTCTTAGAATGAGGATACCATATATACGGAAAACGTGCTTATGCATTAAACAGAATTAACTGTCTAGTAGGAACTGGTACTAATTCCTCCACTCAATACACTTTGTCTATCCAATTACTTGAATGCAAATACGAGTAAATACTGTGTAAACCCTCTTTGATTAATACAACAAAAAAAATCACCCTCCTTATTATGGCAAAACAAAGCGGCCAAATAATGCGATTAAAATGTGTCTTCGAACTGCTATTGTGCCAAGCGTCAATAGTTGAATATGATACCACCTGTGACTTGGAAAGTTGGTTGATTTCATAAAGAGTATGGTTAATTTGTTCATTGAGTTGCCAAAATTTCACGTTGAAGACTTTGTGGAGAAGAATGAAGCTTGCAAACCAAGCAATTGGCAACGTGAACACCTACACTCAAATGCATAGAGTAAATGTACTGCAGATTGATTCGGTTTAATATAAGAAGACCGTTTTACCGGACATTACTTTAATACAATGGGTTTAATAACTGTTTTGCGACTCTACTATAATCCGAATTATATAACATCTGCGCCGTTCACATGATGCGACAATTTTTATTTTTACAGTTACCAGGAATTGCAGACCCAACTAGTGTAAAGACTGCATCTTTGAATGGACAATTTATCATATATTAACAGCAGAAAGAAATACTGTTTTTTTACTAGTTTTCGTGACAATTGAGGTACTACATTCGTAAAGAATGTGTGTGTTTTTTAAAACTGTCATGTCCGTTAGCTTCCCGCAAAACAGACTGGGCGACCTTGTTCTCTCGTTAGACCCGCTGTTGTCCTTACGAAATGCACCGTAACGGGATAATATGAATTTCTGAAAGTGGGATCTTATGGGATATGCCTTCCTCCCTCTGTTCACCAAACAACCCAGATCGGTATTGCTTTGTAAATCGTGGGGTGTTCAAGTAGAATGCCACTTTCCCTTCAGTGCAGAACTTCTCTTGACACATTTTTGTTTACCTTTGTTTTATATTTTTGCTACCAGCGAATATAAGACGAACAATCTAGATTATTTTTACACAATTGACGCTGCATATGTATTTTAATAAGAATCTACTTTAAACAACAAAAAAAAATGGCTCATTGGAGCTGGTTTTTCATCGTATAAGAAACATGTTGACTTTTAGGAAATCGTTACGCTGAATAACGTGTTTGCTCTGTGTTAACCCAATAAAATAATAGACGTGCCTCCTTGTATCACGGTTTAAGTCCATTTCGCCGGAGTGCTACCTCGCCGGAATATATATACTGAAGATTGCTGCAAGGTATTTTATTTATTTTGAAATACAAAGCAACACATTCTATGTGAACCTTTCTTTCAAAGTGAACGAAGTTAAATCCAGTGCCAATCCATGTCCGGAGTATGCAGTTAAATAAACACTATCGCTAGCTTTATTGACTCTTTTCTCATATTCACCACCCTTCGCAGTATGGGGGTGCCCAAATCCTATCAACGACACACATCCAGATACATATTATTTTAAGATCGTTATGTTGTGGGAACGATTAACAGTGTATTTCACAGAACACGTGAATTGAACTGCATCTTTAAAGAAATAATTGCGTTTTAGTCGTGAACCTCTGTATCACCATCTGAGTGTATGTCCTAAAACGTGAACCTCTGTATCACCATCTGAGTGTTTGTCCTATCTGCCAAAGATTCTCAGTTCGATCCCCGGTGAAGGCATCCAAAGTTTTCTTTATCAACATAAAAAAAAAAATTATCATCAGACAGAAACCAGGTAACATTCCATGGAAGTAAAGGTAAAGGGGTTCCTCTAACGACGTGACTTTCACAGCTGAGTCGTTATATGTAAAGTCATGTTGACAGGCTAGTATTTCTTTCCTATGTTTTTGTAAGCACTCATAACCCGTTTCTCTATTATTTTGTCCATTCTATTATTTTGTCCATTCTATTATTGTGTCCTTGCAATTCAAGAGTTGTTTTTGTGACATTGGCGTCGGGGGGTGTTACGCTTTAATATCCGTTTTCAAATTGTTACCATACATTTTTTAAAGTGAGTAGTTATGCTAAGCGTGCGATGGGCGTCTATGATAGCTGCAGCTCTGTGGTTTAATTAGTGTATGTTATACAGCCGGACGGTTTCTGGTATCGTTTGTGTTCTGGGGTTTTTTTTGGTTTTTTTTTGTGGTGCCGCCATAAGCTCGTGTCAATCGAATTAAGTTCGGTGTATTCCTTCGACAAGAAACCAGCTCTGGTTTCTGTACGGCTACTCAGACAGAATTCGGGACATAATTCAGACAATGTCTTATACAATTTATTGTGTTTACACTTGTACTCTTCGATCAATATTTGTATTGATATTAACAATGAAGACATAGACTAAATGATATCTGAAATACAATATTTTGTAAATACTACAAACCAGAATAATTGCAGGCGTTTGTCCACGGCATCGAACTTTATGGGCATGGGTGCGATCGTATTCTGTTTAAGTATAAGTCACACCTTTATGTGTGGTATCCCAGAGAAATAAAGCATCAGTGGTTTTGGAAACCGGTGAGAGACACAATGGTCATATTGAAACTTGTAGAAAAAGTATCATTGCCACATATATTACTTGCAAATACACCTGCTTCGGACAACCGGTGTTCTGTAGAATGCAACTGAAATATACAATTAAATTTGTTAATAATGATTATAACCCCTAATGAATTCGTCTATATACGAAATAAGCGATTTACCCCGTAAATGAGCGACAGGCGAGTTTTACCTGTGTGGTACAAACTTGGCTTTATTGTGTGATTGGTGTTTTACGACATATGTGAGGTTATTTATTTCATATTATGGCGTGTCATCCCACTGGGTGAAGGAAACCAACCTCGATGCCACTGGCAACAATAAATGACAAGATACAAGACAGGCACAGTACACAATACACGGTGCAATAAGACAAAGTGTGTACATTTACAGTGGTAGACGCCACAAAAGATCGGCTTCGTTTTGCTATTTCGCTCTGAGAGCACCAAGGCAATATGAAGCTCCCTCGAATTGCCCGCTACTAACTTGGTATATTGTTCTTGTGTTTACGACCCAACGATAGTATGGCAGTCTCGCGTACTTGGTTTTGCTGTTATTGTGGACAGCGCGTTCAAAATACTATTTCTCAGCGGTTTCGGAATGGAATAGAAAGAAACTTTAAAACAGTGTCAGACAATTTTGTCCCCATGACCTCATGAACAACTGTTGGACAACGCCTCACATTCGAATCACATTCATTCTGTTCCAATATCATTTGCTGATTAGTTTTGTGGGTGACTGACCCAGTGCCTGATGACTTTTGTAACTGTAGTCTAGGAGTCTTGTCTTCCTTACACGTTTCTTTAATTATGTTCAGATACCAGAAATGTTCAGAAATGTACGTCATGGCTGTAAGCTGTTGACCATGGCATGGAACTAATATAGATTATAGAATATAATAACGAATGGTTATTCGAAAATCCCTTCGATGTCTAAAAATTGGCTTATGGTGGGATGTATTTTCTGTTTAAGAGCAGCGCTAAGCTTACTTTTTGTTTAGTATCTGTGCCACCCTCTAATCTCGGAAAATAGCCTTAGTATATCCATTGCTAAGCAGACAGAATCTGCGAAACGTTTTAACAAGAATCGTGTTTCTTATAACGTGCCAAATGTTTACTCTTCTGCCCCCTTATCATTATGTGTTATTAGATTTAAAGTGTTGGCACACACTACATAATTCCTGAAATAGAGTATCTTGGAAGTATTAAGAAAAACAAACCTACTTGGAAGCGTTTGCTCAGCGCTTAGATACTTGCTGTCGAATTCAGGAGCATGCAACCGACTAAATACAATCATCAGATTCATTGACATTGTTCTATTCATTTTTACACTATGCTCATTGTCCAGCTGCCGAAGAAGTTTTACCAAATGTTCCTTTAAAAATGCAATTTGTGTTAAAGCATTGTATAGCAGTTAAACATTGGCAATCATCGTCCTCCGTTTTATCTCTGCAAAACCTTTCCTTGGGCTACATGGATTATTTCCGTCATCGTCTACATGTCCCTGGTTTTGCCACAGTCTGAACCTTGTGATATTGTGTCCTCTGCATTGAGCACATCTTATCTTATATTCGTAATCATGGAGTCGCAAGCTTTGCTGTATGTAACACATGTCGTGCAATGTGTTCATTGATCTAGCCAATGACTCCGCGCTAATGTCAAACAATGTGTGTGCAGTATACGTCTTATCCTGTGTTAACATCCTCCCAAAACGTATTCTAAACCGTATTATATAGCACCTTCAAAGTCAGTACAAACTGTGAAACATTTATGTCAATCAAGGTAGAAAATATTCCATACATTGCGTTCAATTTAATACCTTCTGGGAAATGTTGAATCTTTTTTACAATCATATTCCTCTGCAGATTATGTTATTGTTTATTCGGCTCATTGTGTCGGCCGTGTTTTGTTTGTTGTTGTTTTTTTTTGGTAGACAGTGTTCATATGACTTTAATAACTTTCAGTGCTTTCAAAGGGCTGTCCTGAAGACAGGGATCCGATTTGTCAATGACAATGGTGTTATCATTATCCACAGCCCAGATTGCTATTGATATTGAAGTAGAATATGTTCAGAACTTTCGCGGCAGTGCCCTCTCTAATAACACTACCAGTGTGTGTACTTATGCTCGTCAGTCAATATCTGTATTGCATATTGAGTATTGACACTGGCTAAACAATTTCTGAAATAGAACCTCTTGTACATTCTGGAAAAACAACCGATGATATAAAAATCTGTTGATTTATGTCTGATAAGTCAGTTAGCTAAACAGATCATCCATCCCACATTGACTATCGTTATTAACAGACGTGTTTTTTTCGGAATCCCATAACAGACAAAATCAATATGTCATAGAAAGGCCAAAACTGAAAGTTAATCAAATATGCCAAAAATATTCACAAACATCTAGAACTACCTTGAATGTAAGTTGCTAATGTTGGTTTGTTAATTACTCTAGTACATTTGCACTGGAACTCAATACATGTTTCTTTCGCAATTTACTGTTTTAGATTAAGATACCATATAAATCCCTTACTTTTATATTTTACGGAAACCACTGTTTATTTCATATTATTATCGAACTCGATAAGCCTACATGTTCTTGTGTTATTTTAATTGATATATACATAGGCCTGTCAACCGAATGGTCCCGGGTTCGAATCTCGGTGGATGCAAAGCAAATTTTTCTCTCTGCATTTATTCAAATATATATATATATCAACGTAACTACAACGAGACATTGATTGTCTCCCCCCTGACATCATAACAGTGTGCTTATGTTATCACCCCATATAGTTACAATTAACCTGTGCTAATAAACCGAACAACAAAAGGAACATAAAATAAAGTATTCAAAATATATATATATTTTTTTTTTTCAACTTTAACAAGACATATGGAATTAAGGGAAGTTTATCGGTGACGGTGGGAATCTTTGTGATGTATAACTTCAGGTGCTGTACAAAGTAACAATGATTATTTAAACTGTTTGATAGAAAAACTAAGTATGTTGACGCCACAGTGAAGCTAAAATACCGCTACATGTTTCGCAAAAGATTAATCGATCAGAAAATCGGTTTTTAAATTGGGTTTCGTATTAAACCACAATATATTAGACAAAACGTAGGGGTCAACATTTCTAAATATTGTAATACGCTTTTCCAGGGTATATATGAACGACAGTCAGTATTAATAGGCTGCTTTATAAATCTTTATACTCAATGGTGCAATATTTGAAAGAAAAAAAAATATATATTTTTAAATCTAATGATATATATTTTTACATATCTTTATCTTGTATCTGTGTTCTTATTGTAAAAAAAACATTTGTTATTGTTATGTTTATAACTTGACCCTGTTATACATATAATTCCTATTATTGTTATTACTTTGGTCGGATCGATAGCTTATTGGTAATGTTTATCATTGCAAATATTTCCGACGTTAAATAAGGTTTGAAATTAAATGAAAAAGACTGCTTCACATACACCAGTTTCATTCGCATGAACTTTAAGAGAGAATAAATTTGTCCTAAAGAGATGCTGCATTGGCGACTGTCGGTTCACTCAGTCTATTATTAATGGAGACGACTGAGCGAACCTTTCAATCCCATTTGTATAAAACGGTCAAACTGATTACCTGTGGTTGTTGACGTTGTATGTAATGACTAGGAATTTTGAATGAGTTATTGAACTCTAAAACGAGGCCACTGTCCCATAACCTTATAAATCGACCAATGATGCCATTTCAACAATAAACGTGACTTGATTCTCTAGTTGTGATTGGCTAAGCGGACATATTGTTAGGAAAAATATTTCAATTGCATTTTCCCTATTTTCTCTGCTTTTATCTGGTCTATTTTGATTTTTATTGGTGCGGTATGCACCTGATGTCATATAGGATATGTTTATCTCCAGGGAATGCCTCTAGCGACAAATATGGCGCCAATGGCCTTAAAACTAGTCAATCAATACACTAAAGCCGGTAATCGAAGGGGACGGAAGTTACCGGAGATAGGCGATTTGAAACAAGAATGCTTTCAACCCTTAACTGATAATAAGGCACCAGGCACAGCCTGTGTGGACTTCGATACTTTTGAGCGACAGCGTTGATACCCTCTATACAGGGACTAATTAATAGACATATGGATGTCAGGTTCCTTAAAGGAGGAGTTATATCAAGGTGCTAGAAAAATGGTGTTAAATATACGTTTTGTTATTATTTGATTTTCGTAAATTCTGAATAGCTTTTAGTACTGTTACTAGACAGTTAACATTTTTTTAGCATTTTCTGTAACAGTTTAACGCAAGATTACTCTGTACATCTGAATTATTACGATTTTGCCAGAATTGAATTTTAATGTAATGGGTTGTTTTATCTCAAACAGAAACAATAAATGAAACATGGCATACAAACCCACTGTATAGAATCTCCATTGACGTGAAGTTCAGTGGAAAATAATATCACACAAAAGTGTGTAAACAACTTGATTTACAATATCATATGAAGATGACTTTATCAATATTTCTCCTTCTTACATAGGTAGGCATGTATCACACGATCTAATTTTTTAAAGGGTTAAGATAGTAGATTAAATGATTGAACGAAGGGTCTCGGCTGCAGTAGCGTCCATAAAGAGGGCATTACTTATTTAATTAAGATGTGCAATTTACTCTTTCCGTCGAATTGTGTGGAACAAATAATGAAGGCTTAAACATTTGGTAATGGTAAACAAAACCTCAATATCACACCGGCCGCCATGTCCTTGCACTAACATGGCAAATGTACGAGTGGTAATTAAATGATCAAGAAAGCCAACAAAATTGACCAATCAAATCCTTTTCTTGTGAGACCCCCACTCTTACTCACATGACATAGCATGACCTAGATCTGCATTATCAATAGAGATGTCGCCCCTAAGCTAGCTAGCGCGCTTGATAGCGACTCTCACGTATACACGCGCCATAATAGTAAAAGGGAGACAATTTGTGATAAGTGCAAATAATACAATAAAAATTATTTGTGTTACCACTGTGCACTGTTTATTCTTTTATTCTTTTAAAAACACATTTCGATAACTTTAACAAGCAAAATAAAGGCATAAATCGGCGCAAAACGTGCCAGAGTAACAAATTGATATGCTTTCAAATTTCCTCCAAATATTGGGGGGATGGCTGGTATTTATGCCAGAGCTTGTTCTCGATCTTTGTGAAGGCAAATCTCGCGGGAACAGAATGCTAGATCTGCAGAAGTTGTGTATCGTTACATGTACTCACTGCGATATAGTATGATTGGCACAGTCTGTCTCGCCAAGAAGAGTGAAAGTCATGCCAAACATGGCGACTACCAGTGAGCAACAGGCTGTATATTGTTGTCCTGTTTCACGGACTTATAAACATATTTAAAAAGAAATCGACGCCACATGGCGGTATTAGAAAGGGTGATCTTTCAACTGATATATGGGTTATTGTAGTCCGCATCCTTCTAAAAAAAACACACTAGAATATACATATTTCTCTCCTGGATATCTTTTAAAATTAATAGTAACGTCTGTCCAGTTCGGTTGTTTTAATTTGTATGTTTGATGAATTACTTTTATGCAAATTGAAGCATCGATAAATTTATACAAGGTATAAAATGCCGTTCTCCCCCAAACCAAAAAATAGATGAACGTGACATGAAGATTTGCAGTCGGTCTATAAAATGCTCATAAGTTGACGTGTGTATAGGTATGCCTACTTGTATAAGCCATGGGCTGTTCCGTTTCACAAATAGAAGTAACAGTTTAACCAACATCAAATCGAAAAAAATAATTTAGCCGTATTAAAAAATAGTATGAAACGACAGGATTGTAATGTATATTTTAATGAGGAAAATATTTAGGTAATCGAGGATGTATTGCCACGTCTGCGCCAATTGATAATAAACGTGTTACATGTAATAGCCTTCCTAGTATGTATCCAATAATTCACTTCTCATATACTGTGGCAGCCTATACAACTTCCGTATATCACATCATCTAATCTAACCATACGATCTTTAAACCCAAGGACAGATTATATGAAGCTTTATCTCGCTGTATTCAATACACATCAGATTTACACAGAGTGTGCTAGTTGAAAATTGATTTATTCCCAGCCGTGGACAATTTCCAGGCGTACGGCTTCTTCCTTGCACGATCTTGGGCACAGTGAAATAGTCGTGACAGACGTCTTAAGCCACCTTCTTTAACGTTATGTCAATGTACCGTAAGGGTTCGAGCCCCCCAGTCGACCACATGTATATCAGACGGTGACTCCGGTAATAGCGGGTGGTGTTTTTTACGAGGTTTCCTCCCGGTTTTCCACCGTATTGAGTAAGACAGAGTAAGAAGTGGATAAG
>JAUELC010127785.1:0-11498 GCA_031471745.1 Cryptochiton stelleri
CCAGTATTGCAGTTCTTTATTCGTCTGAAGTCTGTAAAATAAGTTTCTTTATGTTTAATGCGGGCTTTATTACAACAATTCATAATCCTCTATACGGTCCTGAATCAGCGGCTATTTTGTTTCAGCCCATAAAAAACTCAGGTCGGTCTTCCGGAGATGGCCAGCCGTTTCTAGTCTGATCCTTTATACATGGACCGATGAGCTCCCGAGAAAGTTATATTTCACAGACAGCCAAGTAAACGACAAGGTCCTTTGAAACCACGTTAGTAGCTTGGCGGCTATTTTGTTTTCGCCGGTGAAAAACTCGGGCCGGTTTTCTGGAAATGGCCAGTCGGTTTCTAGTCTGAACCTTTATACAAGTACTGATGGGCTCCCGAGTAAGTTGTATTTCACAGACAGCCCAGTAAACTACGAGGACCTTTGACACCACGTAAACAACTGACACGCTCCTAATGACATTACCTAATTGATTTCCTTTGAAGTGCTCCCTCTGGAGGCCATCTCCGGCAAACCTCCCCTAATTTATCAGAGGCTAAAACAAAAGGGTCTGTTTATAAACAATCTCTGATTCGTTAAAGTAAATCCTCTACCTCCATAAAAAAAATATTATTGCCAAAGAATAAAATATGTATTAACGGTAATCAAATTTAGCGATATTTTCTAGCGTACCGTAAAACCTCAACCAAACAAACAAACAAACAAACAAACAATCCTATTTGAATATTTAGACTATTTAAGTGTATGCTTTGTTATTATTTCAAGTTAGGTTAGTACGTTACCAAAAGGCGTGATATTTGATACGGCTATTTTGAATTTAGTTTATATTGTTCCACAGTATAGAATATCGCATGTCCAAAGGTCGAATAAACTTGAACTGTATGGAGTAAAGAGACCTACCCAGTATAGCCTACACAAATAATAAATATCTAGTTTAAGCCAAACTACTCTCTCCTTCAGATAACTCATAATTCTTATTATCCTTAGTTGCTGGACATTTGGGCTAATTCCGGCGTTTTGTCATGCACACCATATCCTGTAAATAACTACATATGAATAGTTATTACCTTCTCTCGAGATGTATAGAGGTTATCCATAACAAGTCGAGATTAAAATCCATTGTAAAAACATGTCTCTGAGAGTTTATCTAAAACATGAGATGATTTATCGAATTTTTATTAATCGTCATCCCTGTGCCAGTGTGACTATCTTTAGAAATATATGGAGTATAAATGTATTTTATTTCTTTATATTTGCTTGTTTGCATTTGGTTTACACCGTGTAGTCTTGACTTAAGAGGCGTTCTTGTTCCAACTCGCCTATCTCCGGTAACTTCCGTCCCCTTCGATTATCGGCTTTTGTGTATTTAATGGCCATTTTTCAGGCCATTTGCGTCAAATTTGGCGCTAGGGGCTCTCGTGGAGATAGACGTATCATATATCACATCAGGTGCATATCACACCAATAAAAATCAACACATAGCAGAGAAAATACGAAAACAAAATAGAACTATTATTCATAACAATAGGTCCCATGAAGGGATTACAACTGGAGAATCAAGTCACGTGAAGAGTTGAAATGTCGGCATAGGTTGATTGATCAGGTCAAGGGTCAATGGCCTCGCTTTGGAGTTCACTAACTCATTCACAATACCTAGTCATTACATACAAGGTCAATAACTACAGTGAATTCAGTTTGACCGTTTTATACAAATGGCTGGCACCTGTTGCGTGGATGAGTCCGGGTAATCTCTTGATCTTTTCGAGGCGCCATGACGTTAACTGTCACGTTTGGTGCCATAATGATGTAGGCGTTGTGGCAGTCTAACAAGCATGTTTCAGGTGGACCTTCTTGCCTCTTAAAGTGTCGTCATTCTAGCATGCAGGCAACCTCATGCTCGTTTTCGCAGACATAACCGTGGCGTGTATCTTCGTCGTATCAGGTGACTGACCGGTGACTGTGACCCCATCAGACCGACATACCCTATGCGTCCTAGCATCTCGATTCAAGCCTCACATACTGCGCAAACATTTAAAGCCTTTTCACAATGTGCTGCTCTACCTGAAATCCATAGAGATTCAACCCTTTCTTTGGTTTGCAACACGAAAACAAATTGTTGTGGTGACTGTCAATATACATTCTGCTTCCTGCATGCGCTTGTCTTCTATCTTCACATTGTTTGTGGCCGGTGCAGTGGATGGTGGTTTCCTTTACCCATTGGACAGACACACCCTCATATGAGTGAAATAACCTAAAGTAATGCGTAAAACCCCAATTAAACAAACCTCCTTAGATTTACAGATAACAGAGTTTCAGACAATATCCCTTGTTTTCTAGGTATGTCAATTACTGGCTGATAATGCTGATCGATACTGGGATAGTGAACAAGAGGTACCCTATCTGGTTAAAGGTGATATGTGGGTGGGGTATGACGACCCTAGAAGTATCAGACTCAAGGTAACAAAGATAATTGATTGAAATGAACTAACCCTTATGAGTAACGTTCTTTTGAAGTGATTGGTTCCAACGTAGTGACAAAATTGCATAAACAAGTTGTTGTTGTTTTGGGGACCAAATCAAGATGAATTTGTTGCTAAGAGTAGACTTCAGTGCTAGTTATATATTATCAATCTGTTTAAAATCAGATCTAAATAGCTCCCCGTATATTTGATTGTCGTGTTATAGATCTGACGACAGCTCATAGCAAAGGGCGTGTATTGGTTTGGGTAGATGACCAATCGCAGAGCAGTTGTTCAAAAGTTGGTATATGTTAAACCCAATCATTTCCTCTGAAGATCGGACGTTGCCCATCTCTCGTTTTGATGAGAGGAAAGGCGCGTAATAAGCAAACATCACTCAAATAGTAGGCCGATTGATTTCTCGGCACGGTTTTCCTTTTAGTAAACCCTCTACTATGTACAGACATAGTCTCGCGTACACCAGACCCTTCTCGTGTTAACTTGCGATCCGCCACAAGGGTTTGGGAACACAACATATACAACCTTGCAAATTATCATGGCCGCTACAGTATCGGGCTATCGTTGATCTGGTGTTCTGATAAGCTCTTTTTTATATATATTTCAAACTTTAAATCGAATCCAAAATCTGTTTAAATACAAATTAATTAATTTAACATTTATATGTTAAGTCTGAAACGTAATTTAGACTGTGCGTCTTATAAACTTGGAGGTAGTAAAAAACGGGTGGACTGGCTAAATATAGTATGCTTCAGACTCCACAAAGAAGTCTGAAATCAATTAATTTGTCATCAAACATATAGATTTTAGATTTGATTTCAAATTTGAAATATGTTTTTAAAAAGGGCTTATCAGAACACCAGATCAACGATAATTTGCAAAATTGTGTATATTATGTTACCAGACCCTTGTGGCGGGTCGCAAGTTAACGCGAGAAGGGTCTGGTTCACGCGAGACTATGTACAGACTAGGATATAAAGAAGAGGGATTAGAAACTCCGTTGGACGGCTCTGTGTGCAGAAGACGGGGACGAGACAGGAAATCTACAACAATCTTATAACGTAAAAAAAGAAAAAAAAAAAAAAAGTTAATTAAATTTAATTATAAAACTATATCAACCATAGCTTTTGTACATAGTGTAAATAGTCTAAATTATTTATGTTTTATTTTAGACATTATTATTAGTAGTAGTTGAACTTTATTGTTAAAATTATTATTGTTAGTAATTTATTTCTAAAGATAATCACACTGGCACAGGGCGATTAATACAAAAAAAAATCGATAAATCATCTCATTTTCTAGATAAACTCGTAATTTATTAATATAGATGTTTTAAATATGCAAATGAATACATGATTAAATAACTCAATGTAAACCAAATAGAAAATAAAAAGATGTGATCGAAGGGCCGCCAAATCCATATACGGGAAGTGGCCCTAAAACCACAATTTCAATCAATCAATTTCCGCTGATATGTGAGTCGACCAGCCGTGAATACTTTACTCCGTTAGCCTGCTCCATAGACCGTTTACTTTACTCGTTGTCTCGAGTCGCCTGAATTTATGCTGTCCGCGTTCTTATACGATCATCGAACCTGACCTATTTTGCAAAGAATATGAAAAATGAAAGTTTAAGACGAAATATCTAAATTAAATATGTATTTGTCCCGTAAAATTATAAATTTCTGAACCTACTGAAATCTCTGTTCTTTGTTTTTGTTAAGGTGGAGTATGTCCGAAATTATGGCTTTGGCGGTACTTCAGTCTGGGTGATGCACTCAGATGATTGGCTGGGGACTTGTGAAGATGAACTTGGGGTCAATCCACTCATGAATACCATTTTGAACACTCTCAGAGGTTCTAATTGGCCGTAATAACTCAAGACGTCTTCTAGTTAACTGTCTCTTATCTTACACCCCAGTAGATAGGTAACTGTATCACAAGTGTTATGAACACAAACTACTGAAATGAATATTTTATAATGAAAACAAATTGGTTTGTCTTGTAACAAATACTATTGTTAAATGTTTTATCTCACATTATACAATTCCATTTTAAGCGCAGCTATTTTATTAAACTACGACGGAATGAAATCTCGATTGAACTCGCTCTCTGGACAAATGGGTTGATGGACGATAGCGATACGATTTTTTTTTTAATTCCGCCGCTACATTTATAAATTTCTAAAAAGCTTTCATACTTAAACTTTACCTAAACTAAGCAGAACAACATATGAAATAGTTCCCAGGAATAAAGAAATACATTTGCGTATATTCTTAAAAGATGTTCTCTACATGAAGAAACACACTTTCATAATGTATAATATATTTATAAATGCAGGGAGAGAAAAAATGCTTACCTCTACCGGGATTCGAACCCGGGTTTTCTGGGTTACAGGCCCAACACTCTACCGACTGAGGTACAGAGGCTCACGATAGAATTCTAACCCGAATTCTAACCGAGTAAAGATTGGGTACCTCTTTCTACATACATGGGTGGACGCAAGCAAATTTTTCTCTCTCCATTTATAAAAAAAATATATATATTCCAGAACCAGGCTTTCGGATTTACACAACCAAAATCCAATTGTGAGTAAGATCTAGGTAAAAAAGATGCTACTTAAGTGTCCCTGTGTCCGTGCGTATTTGGAGAGAGAAACGCTGCCTTCACTGTGTTAGAATTCGGGATGCATTCTGTCGTGATCCTCTGTAGCTGTCGGTAGAGTGTTGGTCCTGTAATCCAACGGTCCCGGGTTGGAATCCCGGTTGAGGCAAGCAAATTTGTTTCTCTTCATTTATAAAAAAAAAAAATATATAGTTCTATTAAAACTTTATATTATTCACTCTTTTTAAGAAATTGTTATATAAGCATTACTTATATACGTAACTGTTTTACATATACCAATACCCTATCCTGAAAGAGAATACCGGATGTGTTTAACTTTGTTTAAACATGCTATACTGATCGATAAACATGAATGTTATACCTCACATCAAATTGTTTTGTTCTCATTGGTCGACAGCAAGTCACGTGGTATATAGTAAATCATGACGTTGAAACAATAGCAGAGGTGCGTTTGTCGAATCCGTGCATATCTCATGCAGATACGGAAAATCGTCCGGACATTTTCATCAACATCAACCCTAACTCTAACCCTTTCAATTGTAAACAGAAAATTGAAAAAATAAGGCAGTGTATCCACTATACCTGTATGTGATTAAGCTTTTCTCAAACGTACAATAGTTGTCGTTCGCTGCACTGTAAGCAAACCATTCCATTGGCTGCTCAACTTCATTTCGTCATTCTTTCAAATAAAGAGAAATGCACGAATTCAACAACCGATCATATGATAGTAATGTTGGAACAATTCTGTTTCCGCGAGACTTACCTTCTCAGAGATCGAGAACAAGCTCTGGCATAAATACCAGCCATCCCCCAAAATTTGGGGGGAATTAGAAAGCATATCAGTTTGTTACTCTGGCACTTTTTGCGCCGATTTATGCTATTATTTTCCTTGTAAAAGTTATTGAAATGTGTTTTTAAAAGAATAAAAGAATAAATAGTGAACAGTGGGAACAGAAAGTTATTGTATTATTTGCACTTATCACAAATTGTCTCCCTTGTACCATTATGGCGCGTATATACGTGAGAGTCGCTATCTAGCGCGCTAGCTATAGCTATGGGGCGACATCTCTATTGAGAATGAAGTTTGAACATGAGATTTATTTTGCTCCCATCAAATTATCTCCCCTTTGTTTTGACTCGGCAATTTGTTTTGATACGACGGTCCTCAGCTATACAGTCTATACTTTATGACGAGGAGTTGATCCAAGTGACCAATTTATAAATGAAAAATCAGTACATTCGGCATAACAAAACAAGTATTGCATGTTTGAGAAAGGAACATCTGGTTTTTCAGCTCTCGACCATAAATGATAATGTTTCTTCGCGCACGTTGAACATCAAATGTCTCTAGCTGACAAATCATGATGTTCCATTCTGAAAAATGCAATATTTGTATGATGTTTTCAATACGTTTGTTTCTTATGTTTCACAATTGTGTGTTGTTCTTTGACGTTATAATCGTTCCTTGCTTATGTTTTTAATATTGATAAAATTGACTCACAATAAAGTTTATCTTATGTTAAGTCACTAATGACCAATTTTCGTCCTTTTTTTGTTGATCCATAAACAGATCTACATTCGCGATCAAATTTAATTTTAAACGTTCATCAGCACGTTTCATGATAACAGTGTTCAAACCAACCTTGTAAAACATTATTGCATGTTCAAGGCCTCTTGAAAGTTCTCGAATTTAGCTGAAGTTCACAAATACCTTTAAAAAAACCCTTCAATTTGCCCTTGTCCAACTTCATGCAAACATGCAATTACCCAGTCACTCGTACACTTTTCGTTTTCGAACAGATTTTTCAATATGTAAACATTCATTATTTAACATGCCACAAAATGACCAAGAATGCTTGAGCAATGTAGGACCCAGGGGTTTCAAGGGCTCCGGTGGCCCCTTTATTTCCGGCCTATTTGTTCTGCGATAATATTTTCAGTTTTTTTATTACACGTTTATGTCGTCATAAGTCATATATCTCACCGGAACCTCGTCTATATGTTTCTAAAGGTTATCACACTGGCACAGGGATGACGATTAATAAAAAAATCGATAAATCATCTCATGTTCTAGATAAACTCTCAGAGTCAATTTTTTTTCAATGGATTTTAATCTGGAGTTGTTATGGGTAACCTCTTTACATCTCAAGAGAAGGTAATAACTATTCATGTGTAGTTATTTATAGGATAAAGTGCATATGACAAAAATACCGGAATTAACCCAAAGCCCTAACTAGTATTAAAGTCTTTAAGATTTTATTCCTTTGGTAGGCTATACTAGGTCTCTGTAATAAGGGTTTATACATTTTAGGTACTACTTTTTTATATTCCTTAATAAGCAAACTGGCAAATTGGGTGCTAGGATGGGCATATTGGAATACAGTCTATATGGTAATAAATACAGAAATTGTTTCTCCATAAGAAATGTTGTTTAATTTATCTATCCTCAACGTCTAACAAGCTAGTGGAGGGTGGTTGGTGGGAGCTTTCTGTGCTTTGATGCTTTCTGAGCAACAAGACATGCGCAAAGCCGATGTTGTTTCTGGCACTGCATATGTGCATACATGTACATTTGTCTTATTGCGCCATGTTTTCCATCATGTGCTTGTCTTGTATCTTGTCATGGTTTGTTGCCAATTGCTTTAAGGGTGGTTATATTTACCCATCGAGCTGGCAGGCCGTCACATGAGTGAAATATCTCAATCGTGACGTAAAACCCCAAGCAAACAAACATGTCTTTAAAAGAAAGATAATGTGTGAGGAATCAACAATCAGATATAGAAGGGGAGGTATTAAAGGAGGCAGTTTCTTAAATTATCTTTGAGAATGCCTGCTGTTGGTCTTAAAAATCCTTTGAAAAAAACTTGAATTAAATTTGTAAAAGTCTGTGGATAAGTAAGAGTAAGAGCTACCCAGCTTAAAAAAAAGTTCTTATTATATCTGGTTAGGTAGATATAACTTCACATCTGTTAGAAATGGTCGGTATTTGATATTGTATTCCTAGAAATGCTCAAAAGATACACAGCATACGGAGGAGTTTAACCTCTTCCTTATAATATAGTTAAAAAGGAACAATAATGGTCATTAGACCAGGAAATAAAATGTTAAAATAGTGAGTTATCTTAACGCTCTATAAACTATCGCATTTTCTTAAGATGTGGTTAGTAGGAAGATTTATCATTATTCTGAATACATTTTGTGTGACCTCTTGTATAATTTTAAGACATAAAAGACATATAAATTGAATAGTGCGATTGAAGAAACCAGATATGATATCCCAACCATTCGCATTATACCGCCACTTCTTAACGTTGAGCATCCAATGACGAACAATGAGTGACGAAAAACCATTTGTTTCTTAAAGGCTGACTCAGCTAGGCTGCAAACCCGAATATCCCGATGACCAAAAGGGTTTTAATGAAATCGGTAAGTCGATTCAATGCGGCTTAAGAAAACAAGTCATGTATAATATTTACAACATGTATTTATTACAATAAATAGCTTTGGCGAGAAATAAGAATGTCTTAAAAAGAAATACGAATGTCTGAATCATTTTTGTTTGGGAGGAGTGAATGGTATCACAGATAAACGATTGCTCTCACAGTCTTTCGATATATTTTGTCTTGCTGGTATATAGTCACATATACAAGGAATAAAGTCCTAAGAAATGTGGCGGTTTTCTGTGCTCAAAATAGGATCTTCTGAAATGGAAACTATTTCAAATTTAGACAAACTCAAACTCAAGTTGGATTTTTCCGGATGGAATGCGAAGTTATCCTCATATGCTATATCTTTCTCGTCATGATATGCTGTTGGTTCAGCTGTATGCAGCTCTCTCATTTTTACGATTAGTTCCAGAAACACGATTACAACTACGGCAAACATAAGGACCATGGAGATCACCATAACAGCCAGTCCTGTTGGACTAATCATTATCATATTGGAAGCTGGAACAGAAAAAAGAGAAAAGTCTTGTCAGTGATATATTACTTGTTTAAGATGCATTTAGAAGTTGGGATACTAAACATAACACATTACTTATGGATTACAACTTCTGGTTTATTATCCGTACAACGTTTCAATGTCTATCAAAGCATATGCCTGAGAACGGTTCAGAATAGTCATTTTAATGTCTATTCTGACATCGTTCTCAAGCATATGCTTGAGAACGATGTCAGAATAGACATTGAAACGTTACACCGATAATAAACCAGAAGTTGTAATCCATAAGTAATGTGTTATGTTTAGTGATGTATTGTCCATTTTAACCTGATTTTTCTTCTCTGTGTAAAACTGTATATATATATATTTTTTTATTTTTATTTTATATATAAATGAAGAGAAAAATTTGCTTGCCTCCACCGGGAATCGTGTTACAGGCCCAAAACGAAGTACATCACGTGTAAATTAAGGCAATATTAAACATAGATGTTTATCAAAAGGGTTGGTTAGAAAGAGCCCGAGGATAGGCCTACTTGTAGAGGTATTCAATTGATTCTGTTATAATACATTATACAAGCACGAAAACTTTTTTTGTGTAATTTTTAGAATGGAAAGTACTGTAGAAAACTACTGACCTTTTTTAAGTTGGTATTCGCAGAGAAAGCGATGTTTCTGTCGACAATCTGATCGTATTCGGTAAACATTTGGTGGAACTAGCGCAGACTGTACACACAGATTGGATTCGTTGTTATTTATACTTCCCATTATCTTTGAGCCCGCCATGATATTGTCAGTTTCATCAGCGATAAAGAACGAACCGGCTTGGTTAACAATGTGATATTTAGACCAGACAGTAACCGGTATTGTTGTGTTCATAGAATAGTTCACGATGTCTTTGATCAAGCTGATATCATCACACGTGCTTATACTAGCCATTTCAGTTCCCAACACTTTACAGGACGTGGCCGCTGAGTAGTATGTCATTGGACTAGATACCATGAGTAGACAGCGATAGTTAGCAGCATCCAAAAACCAGTTCTTTGAGGGACATTCTATAAATAAACACATAATTCTATAAATTAATTTCAGAGTTGCTTGAAGAATATTAACAATCTTGATAACATTTTGAAACTATAAGGGTATCCAATGGAGAGTGTGAAGGCTAATTACACTGATCCTATTGTTTTATTGTTTTTGTAGATTGTAAGGATTGGTTGAATAATCGGTGTTTTAACGTCATAGTCAAGGATATTTCACTTAAATGACGACGGATTATCCATCTCTTACTCTGCTTTGATAATTACGGTGGAAAACCGGGAGGAACCTAAAAAACCCACCCCCGCGATAGCCGGAGTTCCCTCGTGTGACTCCCTCCACTGGGTGATTTGAACTCTTGAGGCAGCCTCCAGAAAATAAGTCTCTCCGTGGGTTTGCGCGGGACAGCTCAGGTCTGGACCATATTTATTTTTGAGCTTCAGGGACGAAAAACAGGCGAACTAAAATAATCCAGACCAGAACAGACCACCCTTTTTGATACAGCAGAATTGGTGGGTTAAAGTAAACTAAACCAGGTTAGTTCGCCTATTTGCCGTGTAAACTCGAAATTATGGACTAACGGTCTAAAATAGTGTTGTCTGGCGCTGTGCCAAGTTTCCCGCGACATGGACAAATAGTTAGCTGAGAAAATCAGCCGTGACGGATTTTCATTATTATTGACATTTTTGCTATGTGTTGCCAGTCGAATATCCGATTTATTTATTTTTTAAAAAGCAAACAAATAGCTCCATGTTCGGGCTAACAAACGCTGAGCTTGCAAGTGCAGTAAAAAGTACTGCGCGAACGCAAACCGCCATTAAAAGATGAACTGAAAATATCATGTAAGTTCGCTGATTTAATGCTTGTGTAACCGCGATTAATTAATTGTTACAAATTAATGGCAGAATGTAGGCTGTCCATTATAAACTCCAGCTAAAAACACCGAAGACAGATAGAACCATACAGAGTTTACATACAGTTTCGTCTCATTAAAACCAAATCATCACATCAACGACAGATGGTAAAACAAATAATTAAACATTCAGAGAGAAGTTTCTTACCTAAAGATTTGGGTGGAATGTCCGATGAGACTATGGTCAAGACGAATAATTCTAGCACCCATGCCGCAACATATGCTTTTAATCCCATAGCTGTACGTCTGAATGATATATCAACTTCAGACTGAAACCAGTTAAACTGTCTGTATATATAGGCTTACTTGTTGGCTATTACCTCAGTCGACGTGTTTATATATATATATACCTATCCTACGGCCGAATTATGACCTTTCTTCGTTGAGGATTGCTTTCATTAGAAAACGTAATGGTATTTTTGGTGTCCACTGATCCGGAACGTAGAAAATGCAACCAAGCCACAAATATAGTTTTCAATGTACAAACCGGTACACGAGTTACACACCACT